>JBAJNP010001157.1:0-67801 GCA_036877545.1 Yasuhikotakia modesta
CAGATTTCAATAATAAGCTTTTTAAGCTACCTAATAAATATTTCAGAGGTGAACTTAACTAGAAAAAAAATACTATATACTATAATATACTATATATATACTTATATATACTAATATACTTATACTATAAAAGCTTTTAGTATTTATAAATGTATACATTTATACATTTTCGCCCGGTAATTAGGATATAAATACATCTTACTGTCAAAGATACACAAGAACACAATGTGTCTCGGAAATGTTTTTGCTTATGGGCAATAAACCCACTTCTGATCTGATATTCCCAGACTTTCCATGACTGTAAGAACACTGACCTTGTAAGAATAGCTCATATTATTACACTTATAAAAAGTTTGTGGCTAAAGTAAAAAACATCTATGAACAGCTACTCTTTTATATTACCTGTAAAGCTTTCTCAAGCTCTGCGATATTGCCAGCCTCGCCCACCAACACCACTCTGGTCTCAACTCTGGGCAAGACATCTGAAAGAGAGTTTGAAAAAGCATAGGCAAAGGTCAACTCTATGGAAATAGACAAAATGGAGTCTAATAGTATAACCTCCTTTGCTGTGTTTGTGCACCTCCACAGCAAAACGGTCAACCCTACAGAAATGTCATCTGATAGAAGGTTGATTGAGATGGAGGGCACTTCACTTACCCTCTGTCTCCTCTGTGTGTAGACCAATGAAAAATTGCTCCTTAGAGGTCTCTGCCATCCGGGAGTCATATACAGAGGAGTCCACCAGCACGCTGCGGCCCATCCCCAAAGTAACTATGCTGCTGTCAGCCATGGCACTGTGACAAGGGGTGGTGACCCAGTCCTGTCCAGAATATCAAAAGCTGGAGAAGGCCACAAGGAAAGCAATGAACAAGGGTGGAAAAAACTAAAGAGACAAGCCAAGTTTCTAGGAGGAGAAACAACAGGGAGATGTAAAGCAAAATAATGTAAATATTTATCATAGTTTATTAGAAGAATTTCTACATTATCTAGAAACAATAACACTTGCTAATAGTAGTAAAAATCTAATAAATGTTAATTTAATATATATATTTATTAAGAATTGAAATGCAATATTGCAATAATTAAATGCTGCTGCAATGTGTTGATCTTTTGTAACACAGAATGCTGGCCATGTCACAAAAAAACATTTCAGTGAACATATGATTACGAGGTATTACTAGGTAGTTAAATAAAGCATTATATTACGTAAGAATGACAGGTTTTTACAAAGCTTATTGTGACAGCTCCCGTTTAATGCCCTTCTATGACATGAGCTAGCATGGGGCTGGCTAGCTAACTTATAAACAAAGGTAAAATCTCTCCAACACTGCTGTGTGTTTATCAAATGTATGATTAAAAACTTACCGTGAAAAAAGCTGTAGCAGCCCAGATATGTCTTGGAAAAGTTTTGAAGAATGAAATAACAACAGCACAGCTAGCTGCAGGACAAGCTGTGCAATCTCAGTTTGTTAACCAACCAATATTATAACTAACGTGTTCAGCGCCGTCCTGCCAACACCACGTAAAGTTTACAATACAAAAAAATAACATTAAGTTACGAAAATAAGTTTAGTTTAAATATTAAATAGTCCATCGTAGAGCTGATATGATGGGTGGCTCTGTTCAACTCACCCTCTGAATTCAAAAAAGCAGGCAACATGGGAGCCGAAGCCTGATTGGCTGAAAGTAGAGCGTTCGGCGGAAGTTCTGAGACGGAGGTTCTGATTGGCTCTTGGATTCAAACGGCAATACGGCGTGTGCAGTTATGAGAGAAATGATGGAGACCCGCTGCAGCGTTGTGATCAAATAAACGAGAGATTCAGTGAAAATAACGCTGCGGCTTTGTTATTACACTCAGTGTTTATACACTGAGGGAACAGTATTATGCTGTATATCACTGGATCGTTTTTATTCATGCTTAATGTGTCACTCAACAGAAACACTGTTTAAACGTTACCATGGTAACCGAAGTTTACTTCAAAATGTCATAGTTCGGTCACAGCCCAGTGACAGTGGCGCTTATTCATTGATTTTAACGTTTCTGAAAACTTACTCTAGAAACTATTTTAGCCACAATACCTGCCGTGTTAGCGATTGCTAGAACAATTATTACCATGCCTCATTTTTATGGCAGTGTGTCAATCAACCTAAATAAAACATGTATATTCATCATATTTCTATTAAATTACTCAATGCATAATAATTTCTCATTATGTCTCATGACATAAGTAAACACAAATGTAAAGTCTAAACACCCATGTCTTAAAGCTCCATTATAAAACATAAAACCTGTCACCCTGCTATGGCTTGATGTCGTGATGCCCCATTAACTGATACTCCCTACACAGAGAAGCTTCTGTCCCAATGAGAGCTGCCAACAGAAGTCTCCCTCTTCTGCCCTGTCTGGTTTTAGGGGGCAAAGACTCATGATAAATAGATTTCCAGGTGTCTTCAGTGTCTTTGAATAGTTGAAGCCAGACTGAAGGACAAAGTAAAGGCTGTTCGGTGCACTTTTTTAAAATTCTGTTTCTCAATGCTTGTCACATCTCTCTGGATCTTTGTGCCCTGCTCTCTCCCCTCTCTTCTGCTTTCTCCTCCTGCAGTCCCTCAGGAGATTGGGAGTTTGAAAGACATCTTCTGTAGAACAAAGCCTAGTGAAGTTTTTCAGCCTCTGCATTTTACAGGCTGTTCTCATGGCATGGGTTAAGTGTTTATATGGCAGAGATAAACACTCCTAGCTCACAAATCACCTCAAACTTTCTATCATAAAAACAATTATGAAATATTTTAAAATGCATAAAAATCAACTTTTAATGTTAATAGGTTAAGAGAAAAAGATCTGTGTACAAGTTTATCGAACCAACCATGCAATACAGTAAAGTCAATAAAATATACGTTTGGTAAGTGCATTTAAAGCTTGTTACATCTGATGTTTTTTTTATTATTTACTTGAAATGTACAATGTTGTAATACATATTCACATATGTTGTTCTTATTATAATATTGTCTATAAGGCAGCAGTAAAAAGCAAAATATGCACATATAAACATGTTGCAATACTACCAATAGTCACATCAGCAATCAACATTAAATGTTTGTGTTTAGATATGTTCATACAAACAAATAATCAAATGCAATAACCGTTTGATATTGAAAACTATTAAGTACAGCCTGACAAATCATGTATAAATTGCCAGGAAAAAATACTGATTTTACTGGTGAGACAAAACATTTGGCATTATAATTACTACATTCACTGCCAAACTCCTGTCCAGTTTATTATAGCAGAAAGTTTACAGTACATCTGATTTCTATATTGGTTTCACGACAAAATGTCATTTTAGTCAATTAATGTTTTTGCCAAACTGCAAATAACAACATTCAGAAGGAAAACTGTAAAATATTAGGATCCGGTGTTTTTACAGTACATCTGGAATAGTTATGCTACAATGATCATAATTTCAGAAATATTACAAACCCGAGTATATATTTCCTCTAAAATTCGAAAGATCAAAAGGGTTGTTTCAAGATAATTTATACAGAACAAGACCAGAAAAGAGATATATTAATACATTAGGTAATATGTTAAGTAGAGGCAATATATTTTGAGTATTAATGTGGAGTTAAGCTTTACAGATGGCTTGTTTAACTTCCATGTAGAAATATAAAAGAGAGTATAAATTTAAAAGTGCTATCTTTTTGACCAATAGTATAATCCGCAAACAGGCATCAAACAACAAAACAATCAAGTATATTTAAGCATTTCAGTTAAAGTTCAGCAGGACAGAAGAGTTTCAAATCTCTTTTTCTCAGTGTTTTCAAATGCCCACCTCTGTATGCAAAGAGCAGATATAATATTGCATTATACCCAGTTTTCACAAAGGTCCTTTCCTTTATTCTTTAAAAGCACTCTTGCTTATGCTGCTAAGGCACAGCAGAGTAAAAGCACAAAGTGCTTGCTGAATATCTGATTGTAGAATGTCAATGTCACATTAGCGGAAGAAGAAAGAATTTGTGCATAAGGTCAGAAATTCCTGGAATCCATTCTGATTGGTCAGTCTCACTGAAGTGTCCATTCTGATTGGTCAGTCTCATCGAAGTGTCAGTTCTGATTCGTCAGTTTCCTCTGACCAATTAATTAGTCACATCAGTATCCATTTTAAGGTGAACAGTCTTATCAGAGTGACCATTCTGATTGGTCAGGCTCATCCACATCCATTCTGATTGGACAGTCTCACCAGAGTGGTCACATAGCAGCAGAGTTCACCTCCTCTTCCATCTGAGTAGATTTTCTATGTGGTATTACAAGGGCAATGATTTTGAACTATTATTCCACATGATGTATAAAAGCACAAAGGGAAGCATATGCACATCACAACATGTTCAGCATGCAAATCTGCTGTCTTGAATGGGATCCAGCCCTGGAGTGTCTTCTGCTTCCTCTGTATCAGTGAGAGCAGCAGTGCAGAGGTCACTAAAAATATCTAAAATGAGAGAAAGACAAGACACTTGTATTAGTGATGTCACACTCACTCTCTCATCTATCAAGTATCAATAGTGACAAGAAACAAGTGGCAAATGAAACCAGTCCTTATGGGTGCAACGCCAAACAAGTCGTGTGAGAATTTTAACCCTAAAATACTGCCATGCATTATGTCTTTTTAAATGGCATGAGGTACGCTTGTTCCTTCCAGTAAGGACATGTGGAAAAGCTTAAAGCACAATATAAAAAGCATTTAAACACTGTTTTTGTCTCCAAACAGCTGGTTCGGCCTGTGGTTAAAGCTTTGAGGAAATAGACATTTTGTTACTGAAAGAGCAATATTTCAAGACAACAGACAAAAAAGATGAAATGTGGAGTCATGAGAATGTCAAGGTTTCATGGAATGAAAGTTCCATGCATGCCTGTAGGGTGATGTCATGCACACTTCCTAATCAAAGCAGAGTCAGCCTTGTCTTCTACTGATCCAATCTTGTGTGCACAGCCAATGTGTAAGATATGTGTTAAAGCAAGAAGGGACTGAGTGACATCACAGGTCAAAGTTTACCATTTAATAGATCTCTATGAAAGTGAGCACAAGTATAATCCAAACGTTTCCCTTAGGGTCCCTAAGTTGTGACTCCTTATATTATGTAAGCAAATTCAGCTAATTCATTACACAATACCTGTAGTCCTCACAATACTTCTAGTAAAGGAACATAGTAAGAATGTTCACTATTTTGGTGGTGCATTGTGGGAATTTTTAAGAAATTACTGTGCACTGGGACAATTCTAAGAGTGGGACAGCCGTAATACTCCCTGGACAGACTACTGAATCTAGGGAGATTGAGACCCACCCTACAAATACGTTTTATGGAGAACGTCAGTTGGGATTAAGCTTCATATGCCCGGAGTGATAATGTCAGTCATGCCCTTCTGCTGTTCTTCCTCAGGTTGGTGTGAGGTACCAGAGTTAGTGTAAAGGTCTACTTCCTCTACTGTGGATTGTAGAACAGTGGGCGGCACCAGCCCTGTCTTCTGAGTTCTAAGGCTCCTGACTAGCCTAGAACATGAGAGAAAAGGTTCACCTGGAGAACCTGGAGTTCAAACAGGTTCATGGGAAGTATTAAAAATGGTCAGGTTAAAATGTGACAAGATTAGGTGACTCATTGTTTTGAATTATCATACAGATGAAGAAAGAGAATTGGTGGACCTGTTAGAAATGCCGATGCATTTATTTATTCAGACAATTACTTAGATTAATGTGTGTATATTTATCTGCGTACTTGACCTTTAAAATGTAAGCAGTCAATAACATCAGAGATGCTATAAAATCAAAGTAGGTCAGAAAAATACAGCTAGAACAGAAATAAAAAAGAAAACACTACAGAGTACAAAATACTTACTTATTTAAAAGAACAGTTGCGTTTTAGGAATGAATAAATAAAATGCTTTAGGAAACGATGGGCTCCAAAAAGTATTTGTAAACTTATGACACATTTGCAATGGCATAAATGTCATTGCACGAAATAAAATAAGAAACACTTTAGATGATTTTGTATCTTCAAATTAGAGAACTAACAATGGCAGATATTTGTAAAACAAAGCTACATGAGCATTTTGTACTGATCTCAGTTCAAGTTCTCTTGAATGAGTGTGGTGTGTACGTAAGCCTGCAGGAATATATCTTAATGGTGACATCATTACTCACCAGTGGCCGCTCTCTGACTCTTCTAGGAATTGTACTATATCGCCAGCCTCCACAGACAGATCCTGAGCAGTACCTGACTCGTACGTCAGCTGCACCTGATATTGATCATGTTCCCCCTTAAGAAAGAGAGAGAGAGAGAGAGAGAGAGAGATCTTATCTGTTGCCTATTCAAGGATGCCCTCTGGTGGTAGTTACCATGTTCGTGAGTGGTCAAGGTTTGAATGGTTAACCCTGCTGGTAGATGCTATAATTACATTATTTATGGACATCATTTAAAAATCATTATTTTTTATTATTTATGTACAGTTAAAGGTAGCAATATTTTCTAACACAATCTTAGATATTTTATATTTTTTCAAATATCGTAGATATTTGATATTATAGCATATGTAATGCCATAGACTGTTTTTAAAGGGCTGCAATTGTACCTTGCCTACTTATCATTGCTCGCGTACCATAGCTTAGGATAGTCATCAGTTAGGGCATGGGACAATTAAAGTAGTTTTTCTGTGGCTCCAGAGGTAAATTATAATTGTTAACTCATTATTATTTTAAATCTAATCGGATATTATTGTTTTTTTTTGTCTGACAAGGCATAAACAAATTTTCCAGGTATACCCTGGAAACCACCCTAGTACACCATGGTGTATATGCAACCCTAGTCAATAGTTTAGCCAGTAGATGTCTTATCATTGGACTATTCAAGGTCGCCCTCTGGTGGTAAGTGTAAGTTGTGGTATGTAAAGTTGAATGTAATTCCCTCTGGCCATTGTTAAAGAGGTTCTAACTGACTTTGTCCTGCATAGATGAGCTTTATTTTACTAAAGCAGTTCACACCTCCTCACATATCAAGCAGAGGGATTAAGCACAGAGAAATCTCTGGGTGTTTAGATAATCTGGTCTTCTTTCAGAGTTAATTGCAAAGCTCTTAGCCTTCAAAGACCAGTATTGTATATAAAGAGACATGCTTATAGGTGCCACTGTTTTAACCCTATCAATATTAATTCGGACGTTTAAAAGGGAATGAGTGAGATATGTGGAAAGAATGTGAATGAAAACCATCCGGTCCAAGAGACACACATTTTTGTTGTGGCCTTCATCTTCTCCATCTGACGAAATGGAAAGTTCTTCACTTGATGGAATGGTCTCGAAATCCTCTGCATCCATTGAGGGCAGACGCCGTTGACTCCATCCTGGAAAACAACAAACATGAGTTGACATCACTCAGTAAAACCCCATGAAAGATGAGTAAGGCTGCTTAGGGAATTATGAAGTGCTCAAATTTTCCAGAAATCCTCTGCCAGGGAGGAAGGTGTAGACACGCTCGATGCAAAACATTCTGACTGATTCTATTTCCCTTAGACTTTGCATAAATAATGCAAATTAGAGGAAACACCCCAGAGAAAGGAAGAGAAACATATGACTGGCATATCATCTTTGCACATAGTTACCTGGTTGAGAAGCAGACCTTGGCACAGGGGGCTTGGTACCAGCGGTACCTTTACTTTTGTTCTCAATGGGAAGAGTAGCTCGCATGGTGTCTGTGAGAAAATGCACCGTCGGATGAAACAGGATTTCTTTAACAGTAGCACCGCAGTGAAAACTAAACTCCACAATAGCATGCAAGAATCAACCACAGAGGGCTACCCTACTAAAAAAACTAGAAATTAACCCTAGGAAATGACCACACCATAAACACTAACACAAGACACTTGGAGAGGAGGGAGATTTTGTGGCTAAAAGTTGTTAGAAATTAAAAACCAAAATCACAATTCAGACAAAAACACACAGAGGCAACTTAAGGTAAACACACATCAAAACAGCATATAATAAAATGTGACGGCCTGATGGTTAAAATTCATGGAGGTAAACTGACAGAACTCAGGGTTGAACTTAAGAAAATGTGACCTAGAAACAGTACATTACAATCCTGCTCTATATCTACTGTGCCCTTAAACAGGACACTGAATATTTCTTTGAATAATTCTGAATAAAACCATCTGGCCAAACCATCATTTACTTTTGTTTAGAAAACAAAGAGAAACTAAGTGTTTTACAAGAACTATGTTTAGCATGCAACATGCCAAGCTGTCTATACAGTACCTTCATAGCCAAACGGTGTTGGGTCACTCTTGATTTGATGTCTTTTGCTTTTAAGGCTGGATGAAAGAGGAGCTAAGCACAGAATGTTTTTTTTAGACTCCTTATAGAAAAAAATCCAGCTTATCTATAATGATCTATCCATCCCAGATTAATAATCACAATAATCTTTCAAACGATTCCCCTTGCAGTTGTTATGCTTTGTCACATTAAAAGAGAATAATGAGGCCACCAGTAACAAAAGGCTTGTGTGAATCTAGATCCTCATTCGCATTCCTAAAGCTGCGCAGCGGGGCTACGCTCCTAAATGTCATGCCACATCCCAAATGTCAGCTTATCAAGAGTCAGTATTTATTATTCAATACATCTGTCCCTTCATGTTTTACTGGATTCATTTGCTGTTGGCAGGAATAGACAGCTGTGAAGTGTGATTTGATTTCATGCATTTCAAAGAGATGTAAAGAAAGGGCTAGAAATGTCAGTAAAAACGTCAAGTAGCAGGATATAGCTGAAATTAATAAAGGTAAAAAGGTATAGTTACTGTTGGTTAAAATTCTTTACTGTTGGTTAAAATTCTTTATTCTTTACTTTACTGTTGGTTAATTCTTTACATTCTTTACTGTTAAAAGAATGTATAAGAATGTGTCTTTGGAGTGCAGCTAGCAGGTCCGCATTGGTTGTGTAATAAAGGATCTGATTTTTAATTGATTTTTTCTGATTTTTGAAACTGCCCGTTTTTATTTCTTCTCTGACAATAGCTCACTTGCACTGCACATACATTGTAGCTCTTCTGACACTAGGAACAGTTTAGTGTTTACTGTCATGCAGGCAGAGAAAAGTTATATAATTTGGTACCTTTAGCACGAGGAGCAGAGGCGGTGCTGATAGATGAGGCTAAAGAAAAGCGGCGTGTGACCTCTGTTTCCTTAGGCGCAGGTTCTGAAGCAAAAGGCAGGAGGGGTTAGTAGTTAGTCTAATGTGAGTGGAAATAAATTATAAAGAGGTGGAGTGGGGAACAGACGGGATGTTTTTGGCAAGCAATGAAGAAAATGATGTAGCTTTTGCATGTTTAGTCAGCAGCAGAGGGTCTGAACTTTCATTCATTCGTGTTACTCAGGAATGGGGGTTTATCAAGGAGATTCATGGATAGGCAAATGCTCAATGCTCTAATGACTGCAGTGAGCATGAGTCCGACTCATCACTTTTGGTTATCATTTGCCTCTGTCCAACTGCTTCCCATTTTTTTTGTTTCTAATGTGCAATCTATTAAAATAAAGCATGAGTTGGCAGTGCAAATATAAGGTTAAAAGGGCACAAAATGGTTGATGTGATGAGTGAACCACAAGCTTCACAGAAACATTACGCAAGTCAGTTGCAAATCTTCTGTGAGTTACACAAATATAATCTACATAGATTACAAACAAGTGCTGTTGTACTTTAAGGCCGGGAGGAAAAACACTGATTACAGCTTTATAAGTTCATAACCTCATTGGAAGACATGTTCTGGGCAATACAAAATTAAGGGCAACCTGGAATTAAGAACATCATACTTGAAAATGCTAACACTGTTTGGAAAATGTCATTAGCAATCTTTATGAAATGTTACACTATCATATTTACTTCAGCTTACAGTATTTATGTTCTTCTGTTCCTCTGTATAGATTTTATGGTTGACCTGTTTAGCACAGATTTCAGATTTCTACTGAGAGTTTTTTTGTCATTGAATTTTACGATGACAAAGTGTTCGTGTCTGAACAAAAGACACGAGCGATCTGCATGACAATGGACAGAGATTGCTGACAATGAGTTTTCACACCAGGACAACAGGAACGCATCAGGATGAAATGATGGATGAGTCCAAACAGAGACGGGCCGTGATGCTGTGCCTTTACCTGCAGGAAGAGACCTGCGGTTTGACAGACCCTGCAGGGTGAAGCGCTTTCTAGTGAGAGAGGTGCGCTCTGTACCAAGGCTGGCTGAAGCTTCTGCTATAAGAGGAGAGGAGGACAGGAGGAGAGGTCTGCAGTTAAATCAACAGGTAGAAATCCTGGAGGATGAAATGAGCAGCAGGAGAAGAGACTGATGCTGTGTCTGGGTTGTTCACTTATTCACTTATTGTTCCCTTGATAGTGCATGCTACAAAGTGCACTATTTGTTAAAGAATTTAAATTAAAAGTGGGGTACTCATTTTCTGAGGGGCTAGTGATAGGAAGTTTGCTTTAATTGCATAAGATCCCACCTTTCATTCACAGCTCTCTCCAAAGCCACGCCTCCTCCATGAATGAGGATTGTCTGAGTGAGCAGTGCACTGAGGTTGTAAATGCATAGTTTGACAAGCAGGAAGGACAACCTATCATTGCATTCAGACCAAATGCTATGATTTGACAAACAATTTATAGTCCTGCACCTTCCACAGAAGATATACATAAATATATTTAAGCCACTTAGTGTTCATAATGACTAAAAAGATAAACAGAAAAAATACCAATTCAAAAGAAAACCTGTTCAATTTCAAACTGTATCATTTTGGTTTGCCATATATAAAAAACATTGACTAAAAATAATAATGGTAGGAATTGTTTGGCACTCCTCCGTGCTTTTCATTATGGGTAATATAGTGTTGGTATGCATATATCAGTTGTGCACTACACTTTAAAGTGCATTGGATGGTATTATATTATGAATTAAATTGTAAAGTGAAGACAGTATTACAAACTGGACAGTATTGCAAATCTCATATAGCGCACTACATAGGGAAAAGAAAAAGATTACTAACCAAGCTTGACAGTGTCTGTGATGGATGGGATAGCAGACATAGCTAGCATCTGTCCAAATGCTGGGTTTGTTCAATTATAAACACAAAACTCATAGATCTCCATGTTCACAACAGACAGACACTGATGTAGTTTGCTGAAGCACACAAGTTAACAGATGCCACTTCTCCTCTTACAGTATATATATATAAAGACAATTATTTTAAATTGTCAACAAAGAAGGTTCATTAACTGAATCATTCATCATAACACACAGCGTGTGCATAATAATGAGATAATCAGAAATCAATGTACACTTCTGCTTATACATTTACATACCGCTTGGAAAGGATAGATTTCTTCTTAAAACTTTGAGGATTTAAAGAAAAATAACATCACAAAATGTGTTTTGTTTTTCATTTCTTCTGTGTTGAGAATTCTGCATCACATATTTGTGAACAAACACATGTTAGGTTTCTCTGCTTTGTGGGCATACAAGCAGAACATATTTCTGGTTCAACAATATAGCACTGAATCATATAACCCAAACCCTAATCAAATCAGAGGCAACGACTAGCTGGTCAGAATGTTGAGCCAGAAACTTGATGTACAAAACTTGATGGCCTGTCATCTCTGTACTTTTTACTTAAGGTCAGAAACCTTTGTCAGTTACATACAGAAAGTTATTTTATTTATCCCAACTGATCTACAGTGCATTCAAGTAAACAGTACATGCGCTCCCTGGAAATCGAACCCAAAACCGTGCTGCTAACACAATGCTCTACCTGTTGAGCTACAGGAATTTTAACTTAATCATCTCTTTAAGGTAATTCAAAACACCACTTTGCTCCATGGTGCTTTATTTGGGGTCTAAATCGCCCTATTAGGGTAATCACATGACTTTGGTACGATTATGCTAATGTTCCACACACAGATTCCCATAGGAAAAACATTAAACATGTTTTGCTATACAAACTCCTGATCAAATGAGGATAAAACAGGGCAGTATTTTAAAATGTTAACTCTAAAAGGCTGACCATGGGACATGCTGGATGTTTCTAAAGCATCGCCCACTGAGGAGAAACACGTTTATGAGTGTAAAAAATCTACACCTCAGGCCAGAGACCAATAATCCTCTGCTGTGGTTTAACACAGCTCTGCCTCCAGGACGGGTATGTCAGAGGCGCTGGGTCAGCACAGGGGCCCATCTATCCTGAGAAGAACTAAACACCTGCCAGAATGAATTACTCACTCAAAACCTAGAACCTGACAGAGCAGCAAAACCTCTTATCACCCCAAACCGGGTGACATTTAGCCCAAACTGCTTGTTCATCCTAACCAGATAGCAACACACACTTTAAAGTACATGAGAGAAGTTCAGGTCAGACCAACCCAGAGCAGAAGTTTCCAGAAGATCTGTTAATATCTATTCAAAAGAAATGTCCACAACGATTAGGAGTAATGCTATAATTAATGTTCTAAATAAATAAAACAATTGTTTCCAAAGACAAAGATAAATTATGTGATTATTGACACACCCATGTCATTATGTTATTCCTAGCCTGTACGTTATTATCTAGGGATAATGTGGAAATGTTTGAAGACTCGTAGTCACCAGGTCGGATCACTGAGTCACATGAGTGCATTAACCTTAAGAACTAGTCTGTGAGTCATCTGTCCATTTTGCGTTCTGTTTATTAAATCAAAATCGAACTAGTGCGGTTCTCAAATTCAATTTGTTTGCTCACAGAATGTTGTATGACTTTGAAAGACTTGAAATACATGGTTAAAAAAGAATACAATGCTTTAATTGTCAGTGTACAGCTATATTTCGGATCTCTCATGAAGTGCACACAGGTACACACATATAAAAATTGTAAATTTAAACAAATGTAAATATATATTCCACCATTAGTATAAACTATGGCAGCATTTATAGTGCATTTTTGGAGCTATTGTGGTCACTATTTTTCAGTTTAGAAAATCAAGTAAAAACCAATGTGATTTCTTTAAAATCTTTCACAAATACTTTTTTTTAAAATAGTTTCACATCAATAACAACAACATGATGGTGAGTAAATAATGACAGAATTTTGTAACAAACTATTGCTTTAAAAGTACGTAGGTCAGGGAGACTTTTACACCAAAATTATCCACAAATCCAGAATGCTTGTTGACTGCTCCCTGAATGGTTGTTTAGAGAAATGGTGGGTAACATTTTCCACAGAAGGGCGTGGGCATGAATCTCACCTCTTTTCTGGCGCAAATTGGGGCCCGTGTCACTGCGTCTGTAACCTGTTTCAGGACTGGAAGAGTCAGATTGTCGCAGGGTCGTTTTGCGCATGTTTCTGTCAGCGAGCACAAAGCATATAACACCCAGTAAACAGAACTCAACTGTGTAAATTAGATGCAAATGAGCACAACAATGCACACACACACATGGATATTCAAACAATCTCATACACACAAGTGAATGCCAAAATACCTCATGGGAGCATAGATGTTCTCTGTTATCTTTTGATGGAGCTGACTGGCTTCTGTGAGACAGAGAGACAGAGTAGGTCATTTAGAGGATAGTACATTTTTACTTGTTTAAACAGTCAAACCCTGTGGAATTCATCTTTGGTATTAATTTCAACACCTTCCCCCATAAACACTGATAGGGTCAGTTTATATTACATCATGTTTCCTTTGTCAAATAGAAACAGAGGGATGCATGAGGTATTGAATAAAACTAGGATTGTGAGTTCAGAGGGTGAGATTGTAATTTTGGTTTTACAGATGAAAGACCCAAATGTTAGACCCAAGATAATGTTGTGTGAAGTTGGGATGTATGTTATAGTGCGAGGATTAGTTGGTAAGGCATGAAAATGTCTGAGGGGGCTTAAGTGGTCCTGGGGGGGTTAAATACTCAGAAATACCTCTGCAGGCTTCCAGCTGACTTGTTAGTACTTTACGGATTTCTGAAACCCATGTGTTTTTCACATCCATTGAAGGGGCCTAAAAAAGCCACAGAAACACAGTTACTGCTGTGAGTCCTCCTGATATGAAACAACAGTTCCCTCCCATGGCCCAAAAAGGGAACAACAAGATTCAGTTATAATAAAATATATAATAATATAATAAAAATTAGGCAAAAAGATAAAGGCTGGCAGAGTTTCATAAACCCTAAACCACTACTAACCATGTCTGTTTAAAAAACAAAGCACAAATTGAGATTTTAAATGTATTAATCATTATTCAAACAGGCATATTTGTGACCCCAATTAATCGTTGTGCCTTACCTGAATGATGTAAACTTCCTCCCTGCCGTTGTACCAAATTTCAAACTTCTTGATGTCACCCTTTACATTTTCTGTGATTCCAACTGAACTCATCTGTATTAAAACACAACATAATACAGTGTCACGATGAACTATTTGTGTATAGAGGTTTTCCCATATTTGATACACTGCCGATGACATTTTTTTGCAATGCGTTTCTCAGTAAATGAAACAGGAAAGAAAATAGGGAGTTTCCAAATTGCTGCTTCAGTGACTGTATGAACTTGAATTTGGTTCCTCAGACATAAATAATCTTCTACAACTCTTCAACCACAAACTTATGACATTAGATATGATGTTCAAAAATAAAGCATCACACCTTCAATGAGTGCTTGAAGCTGTAGGACGGGGATTTCTCATGACCATCAGACGTCTCCTCGCGTCTCTTGCAAAACAAAATCATTGTGTTGTAGAGAAAGAGATGTCTTTGCATGGGTTTAAAGCGGGCCAGGTCCTTGACTTTACTGTGACCTTTCTTGTGGTCAGTCCAAACATTAAATGATCCCTGCATTAGTAGTTTGCCCAATGCGTTCAGATTGCCCTGAAAAAACACACACATTTGGGCATATTAACAAAAGCAGATTGTGAGATGCACACAAAATATCAGTTACATAATGAGATTATGCTTTGGGCTAAGTAATGTAAAGAAGGTTTTCCATATTTCCATGCCAAAAATATGTGTACTGTTCTTTGTTGAAACATGATAGTCTTTTCCTTGTTCCTGCTAGACACAGTAAACACGTAAATGTAAAATGCAGAAACCTCAAAACCAGTGATGGCAATCTGATGCATGGAGTCGTTGACAGATTTGATAATATCTAGCATTGTAGCCAGAGCATCCTCAAGCTCAGCTGTGCCCTCTGAGTTCTTGCTGCACTTTAGCATCTCCTGGAACATACACAGAGTACATTAACAAACTGTGTGTGTGTGTGTGTGTGTGTATGTGTGTGTGTGTGTGTGTGTGGGTGGGTGGGTGGGTGTGCATACGTGTGTGTGTGTGTATGGGATTATATGAAATATGTTTCACTAATACATTTTAAAGACTATTACAAGACTGAGAAACTTGCCTTTAGCATGAGCTGGTACTTGGTGATTCTCTGCACAGGCTTTAGAAGATACGCATCTAAAGAAAGCTTGTGGTCCAATCTTTTCTGACACTCCTGCATCAAAATTGACAGGTTCATCTTTAGATACATCAATGATGTAACATCATTGGGAGATCAATGGGCAACCAGTCTAGAAACTTCCACTAAAATCAACCATATCAATCTACATGGATCTGAACATTAGAGAAAACGTCTAGATGTTAAGTAGGCTCTCTGTCCCTACTAGAGAAGTTTGACCTTGGAATTTAAATACCATGCAAATCTGGAATTTAAATGTCATGGCTATATGCCTCACCTGGAAAAACATACTGTCCCCACATTGCCTCCATAATGCCTCAGAGCGAGGCTTATTCTGGCAATATTTCTCATAGATTTGTAACTCTTCCTTCTGAAAGACACAAAAACAGAGAGAAGCATTAGGATTTCACAAACTGCAGCTTCTACAATCATGTCTGCACAATGTGACTCACCCGCTTCAAGAAACACGTCCCAACCAATTCTGGCTTTTCGGCACAGTTTTCCAGCTCTTTTAGAAATGTCCTACACAAACAGCAGGATAAATATTAGTAAAGAAACAAAGAGTCATTCAAAAAACCAAACAAAGGAATGAGAAATCAACAGTAAACCTGAAAAAAAGATCTGAAGTGAGAACAGAGCCTAATGAGCCAAAAATGTTGGTGATGTAGCGCTTGAAAGATCAAGTTAGAGTAATGTGAGACACGACTGTTAATGAAGAATTGAGCCAAAAAATAAAATTCTGCCATTTGCTCATCCTTGTTTTTTTCTGTCTCAAACCATCTCATCTGAAAACGGTAGACACAATAAAAATCAATAGTGACTGAAATGTTTCTGTAAATAACAAGAAACATTTAAGTTTCACATTGTAATACGGTAAGATAGACTAAGAATATACTTCGTGTATTTATTCAAATATATATTTATTTAGAATTTTGTATTATTTTTGGAGCTTCATAAAAAAAATCATAAAACAGACAAAAGCAGCATCAATATTCTACTAAACATCTACTTCCTGTTACATAAATGAGTCAATCACCATTCAGATTTATGTTGTGGTGACCGATTCCCAAAACAAACCTTTACAAAGTAATTCGTATTACGGAGCAACATTACAGTTTAGCAAAACCTGTGAATCCGCTATCTCTGCCAAACACAACAATGTGACACTTGGACATAAAAGAATTTTTGAGGATAAGCTTTTCATTACTGGCTTGGATTGTGTTTCAATGAGCATAAAATCCACGTTATGGGGTGACCGGCAGTGCTGCCTATTGCTTATCTGTACCTGACTGACACTGTACACAAACAGATTCTGGGCACTGGCATATGTGAAAGGAACATCACACCACTCTGAGGGTGTTGCTAAAGATTTCTCTATTGTCAAACCCTGGACTTCCTTGTGAGGCTAGACCATGTGAGAGACAATGAACTGAAGTAGTAACTGAAGCATGAGGCCAATGAAGCAACAGGTTTGACAACCCCTATACATTATAGTAACACTGTCTGAAGATAAGTTTTCACACACCCCTCACGCCCAGCCCAACATACCCAGTTTCTACAGCTCAACTTTCTCATTTACTCTGTGCGGCATTATTGTGCAAAGAACTTGTGATAAAATGCCTTCCTTGCATTCTGTGAAAAACAGCCAACATGAGAAACAGAACAAGTCCAACTACTTGTCTCTATGTGAGAGCATGGGGGGGGGGGGTTGGCTGTTTTGGAACCCCTGACATTGGAATGAAGTGAATCATTTTCTTACGTCTGGTGAAAATGGTAGATTTCAGGCAGGTTGCCAAAGAGAACCTCCTTTTTGTTTTCTAGTGAGGGTGGAATCAAATAGATGAGTTCAGGGTCATCCAAGGCTGCGGCGTAACCCTAAATACATGCAATCACAGAGAAGAAGGGTTAGATAAAGTTATGAAACATTTAAATGTATGTTTTAAACAGGTAGCTAAGCTAAGTCAAAGGTTTCAAAGGCATGAAGGACGCCACAGCAATTCAAATACAGTGAAATTCTAGCCCTGCTGCTGGTAAACTAATACACAGCTGGGGTGCTATTTTACATGCACTTAGCTGAACAATAAGACTCCAATATAATAAAAATAGGCAAAAATGGCATTTATTGTGTAGATGTGAAGGCAATTACTTTAAATGATCTAAACAGTGGCTTTAAATTATCTAAAAATCTAATAATGTAGGTTCATGTGAAATCTTTTTAATTAAAGTCATTGTGTTACCCTGAGCAATTCATTTTTTTAACTTAATTTTTTTAACTCAGCCTGTGACATCTTATATTTTAGATCTTCAGTTAGGGCCCTTTAAGAGAAGTTTTTTTAAATCAAATACACCTTATTAAAAATACTAATAGCTACATATAGCAATATACATGTCAGTGTATATATACAATGTATATATTGTAAATGTGTGTGTGTGTGTATATGTATGTGTGTTTCTTAAAAGAGATTTTAACTATTATCATGTGTTATTTTCTTCCTTTCTCATCCTTTTTCCATGTTTTCTGTTGTTTCATTACCTCAATGATGCTCTGTAGCTCCTCCACATATAGCCTCTCTGTCTCAATCAACTCATTCATTATGAGGCTGTGGGAAAACAGAACAAAACTGTCATTACCGGCTCACACAAACATCAGCAGGTCGGCGTGATGAGACATTGTCTTTAACAGAAGTGTCAAAATAATTACTCATATCAAGACAACACTGTCTGAGAGAGGTTAATATGCTCAGTCAAAATGAGCTGAAAGCTGAATAAATGATGACAGGTATCAGCCACCCATTTTGTCAGCCATCTTTGTGTACATATCATTTTTGTATCAGGCTTCTGCACCTTTGCTGACATAAAAATTGCTAAAATAATGATTTGTAATTGCTATAATAATGATTTTCTAACAAGAGAATTAATCTGTGGTTGGTCAACCTGCAAATGCCCCAAACAGTTGAGCCGGTAATACTCAAACAAACATGGCTTTGTTTTGATAGCACCACATAGCAGTATTTAAACCATTTAAACTGACTTCCTTACAATTGTTTGTGCTTGGACACATTTTTAGCCTAATGTTCTAATCATTTTAGCATCTTTGATTATCTTTCTATGCAGGCGGAGGCATATGAATTATATTTTGATTATCTTTCAATGCAGGCGGAGGCATATGAATTACATTATTGTGCTGAGGTGCAGCCCGCTTGTGTGTATCACATGACTCAATTCCATTGGAGCATGTTCAGAGCAGTGTTTCCTTCCTCTGTCCGTTCATATGATTAAAAACTAAAGTCACTCATCGTTTAAACAAAGAGGGATGTTCTTTCTCTCCACCCACTGGGAAACACACCCTACACTCTCAGATAACTTAAAGCTTCACACTTCTGCTCTCGACACTGTTGCAGCAATACCAGAAAGACCAGGGCTTAGAAACACAAAGGTTTTCATACGTTCAACCTGCTACAACACAAATGTCCCGGGACCTCAATGGTGAGTCACGGTATCTGTTATTTTTGACTTAAGAAAGTTTAACACGCATACTAAGTTTTTGCTGAAGGTAACAAACATCTGAAGCCAAACACATGATGTCTTTTCATCGGTCTGTCAAGCCTTAGAGGGCTCCTGCTAAATTTAAAGAGTAACTGTGGAGTCTGAGTATAGAATGTGATTTTCTGAGACGGCATCGTGACCTTTTATTTTTCAGCTGACTTTTAATTTTAACACAGCAAAATGTGTCATATGATTATAGTCAATTTACACCTTTGTTGCTCTGGATGTTAGGCGTCATTCTAAGGGGTCACATGAGTATTAGATTACATGACTGTTTGTGTCAAGACATTTCAGCTGGATATTTGTTCCTCTGTATTAGAAAAATGTGAATAATGCTAATGTTACGTTTGAGAAATGCTGGCTGTCTTTCACAATACGGACAAACCGAGTTCATAGCTGTACTATAATGGGTAAGATTGTTTTTTTCTTAGTTATTTTCTTCTATTTACTTAAACTGTAAATTAAAGTAAATAATATATTAGTGTTGATAGTGTTGATAGGAAGGCAAATTACTGAGATAAAATGTGTCTTGAGATGTTTAAGACAGAGTCATTGAAAAGTTATTTAAAAGATATTAAATTAAATGAGAACGTTGTTTCACTCATCACAAACATTTGGATAAAAAAGAAAGTATATGCTAAATACGCTCTAAGGTGAGTGATTACAACCGGGAAAAGAAAACAAGAATCAAATGACCAGTTTAAAACAAACTTGTAAAATAAGCAAACTAGACAACTGGTAAACACGGTTACTACTCTGTATGTGTTTTTTGACTGCTGTGGTCCTTCATTATTCTGTGGTATCTTCTAGTTGTCTTTGAGAACTTTTGGTCAAAATATTGATATACAGGTTGGACATGTAGACTACAGTATTGTCCCAGACTGACTGTTTGAGTGAGTGATCCGCTCTGACAGATGATTTGTGCTGGTCCTGACAGGTGACAGTTTGGAGTGTGTGATCTCTGTCTTTGTTGTGCGTGCCTTTGAGTAAAATTGCTGCTGTAACGATCTTTCTGGTGGCTGTGAATGTTTTGTACAGCTCTCAGCGGATCAGCGTGTTCGCTGGTTTAAAGCCTTCTTTTATTTCATGCAATGCTGAGTTGGCTTTTGCTTTCATTCACAAAATTGATCCGGCGAGTCCCACTCGACAACTCAACAAGTGGTATATACACAGAGCATTGGTTAAAGAGGATTGTTGTTTTAAAAGTATATGACTGAAGTAGTGAATGTGGAATGTGGATTGCCTACATATGTTTGCTTTTTTACATTAATTCGATTTAAGCAATATTTTAATCTTTACCACAGTTACATTGATGGCTACACAAATAACATTTCTCTTCTTTCTTTAATTAACTACATTAATGCCTATAGTTCAATTTAAATACTAACGCATTAAGATTGACTTTGATGTTAAACTTACCATGTTTAACATCAACTCAGATGCCAATCTTGTATTTTACATGTGTTGTCTAAATGGTTATATTCAATTTCTGTGTCCCTACACTTATATCATCATGCTTCTTTCTTTACAGAACACAAATGGAATAAAGTGGATGCAACCTTTAACTGGGCTTTTTTGTAAAGTGTGAGAAAACGAACACAAAAGCAAAAAAATGTATTACTTTTGGCAAAGCATCACACCTGCACTAAGATGACTACAATGGAACCCGTTAAGAAGAGTAAATCTGCATCACATTACTGGACTTGACAAGAAAAAGAGTTTGAAGAGGGTCTTTTTCATTTAGCAGAATGTTCATGAATTGCAGAAGGGTCAGAAAATGGCATTTTTTACAGCTTGTTTCCATGTGCTGTGTCTTGTCTGTGCTCATGGTTTGCTGGGACCATGTGGATCACCACGTTGTGAGTCACATGAAGTCATATTCCTACCGCTACCTGATCAACAGCTACAGCTTTATTAACAAAAGCCTGAGCGTTAGACAAGAGGAAGCTGCGAGGTTCAGCAATTTCCCATATCTGCTTAACGGAAAGAACATTTGTAAAAATGAGGATGTGTTGCTGCTTCTCTTTGTGAAATCATCTCCAGAAAATTTCAAAAGAAGACAGGCCATACGCTCCACGTGGGGAAATGAATCATACATTTTTCATGAGCTGGGTGTTGTGGTGAAGGTAGTGTTTGTAATGGGAGTTCACAAAGACAGGTCTAAGGATTTCCTACAGAGGGATCTGCATAAGGAACAAGCAGACAACAATGATCTGGTTCAGCGGGATTTCCTGGACACCTTTCACAACCTTACTGTGAAACTGCTGCTTCAGTTTCACTGGATGCATGAGAACTGCGCTCACGCCCACTTCCTAATGTCCGCCGATGACGACGTGTTTATCCACATGCCCAATCTTGTGCATTATCTTCAGGACCTCAAAAGACAGAACGTGCGGGACCTCTGGGTCGGCCATGTTCACAGGGGGGCTCCTCCCATCCGCAGTAAGAGCAGTAAATACTACATGTCCTTTGAGATGTACCAGTGGTCTTCTTATCCAGACTACACTGCTGGTGCTGGGTATGTGGTGTCTGGAGATGTGGCAGCCAAAATCTATCAGGCCACCCTGTCTCTTAATGCTTCCATGTACATTGATGACGTCTTCATGGGAATCTGTGCCATTGCAGCAGGTGTGTCGCCTCAAGATTATGTTTACTTCTCGGGTGAGGGAAAAACGCCCTATCATCCATGCATTTATGAAAAAATGATCACCTCTCACGGACATGAGAATGACATCAGGTATTTGTGGAAGGTTGCAACTGACCCACAAGTAGAAGGTGTATCTTCTGGATTGGTGGGAAAGTTGTATTGCACGGCTGTGAAAATAATGCTACTCTGTAAGCCGTACTTTTCAAACACTTACTCATGTAAGGCAGCTTTTACATAATGCACTGTGAGCTCTATGTCCAAGCAGTATTTTTATTCTCATTTTTGTTTAATTTTGCTACAATATGTGAAATATTGTGTCAGTTGTCAATAAAAAATCAACCTATGCACCTAAGCATTTGTTTATTATGCTTAAATATCAAAATTTCTTTATTTATGAATTAAATTAATGAATTTAATTTAATTTTTTTTATGAAAGGAAAAAAGGATTGGAAGCATAACATGAGCAGCTGATGATGTTGAAATATTTTGTCTATTTCTGCCTATTTTGACCATTTCTGTCATAACTTCCACTTCCAAACTGTGCTTAGAGGGATAATTCATTTAAAACATTTGTATGCTAATGAGTGTATTGCCATGAAAAATAATGTTGCAAATACAAACAATTGCAAAAATCCTAAAACATATATTTTGTAATTATTTTATTTCCCTTTTTATCTTACCTTATTAGATTCTGGGTCAAATAGATCCTAGCAATTTGTCTGTGTTTCTATACTGTAGCTCAACTGGTATTTATAAATTCATAAACTGAGGTCATAGGTTGGATTTTCTAGAAATGCTTGTACTGTTCAAAATATGTTTAACTTGGACAGACTGTGAGGAATGAGAACATAACATGGACCAGAATTTAACCTGCATCTTCTACAGCATGTGAGCATATCACAATAATGTCAGTTGTTAGATTTAAATAAATGTAAATCGGTACTTATCACTGATTATTGAATTCAACTAAGCTTATTTGTAGGACCATTAATATTTTTTTATCTATTTTTTATCATTTTTAGATATTCTTTTCATGAGAAATAAGCATACAAGCCCCTCCCCCATTGCTGTAAGTTTCACAGCAAACACAGCAAACAGCACCTGCCATGAAGGCAGTGCGGAGGAGGTTTCAAACCCTCAGCAATAGCAAACAGTCAGTTAAAAGAGAACAATGCTGCTTTGAATTGCATTTTTTGAAGCTATGTACAGTATGTGTACCCTGATGTAAACATTAGATACTGACAAACAAGTTAATCCTGTATGTGCACAACACTTTTAATGTACCATTTAACACTTTGATGATAGTGTCATTTTTAAGGAAAGATTTTGACAAATTAAAAAACCCTTACGTGTAAAAAAAATGTTTCAGGAAAAACAATTTTAGCAGCTGGAAAAGGTAAAACAGTTTAGTAATTAGCATTTTTACATCTATATAATTTAAAGTCTTCCCTTATTTTATGTGTTTATTTGTTGATATTTTACTAGGACTTTTCATACTGTAGTAATAAACTCTTACTCTACGAATAAATGCAACATGTTCTTAGATTTCACCTGCGTCTGTTTGACAAGGTCTCCTCTGTTTCACAGATCATGAGAGCATGACTTAAGCCTCCTTGACCACCTTCATGCATGACTTCAATCTGCAAAAAAACCACAGGTGTCAGGGTGCTGCATGCAGGGCGCTTACAGGATGTGTAAACATGAGTTGTAAATAAACACTGAACTCAAGCATCGGCATTTTTTAAAATGAACTAGATGGTGTTTTGATGTGTGAATAAACTTTCTTTACCCAAACAGCACAGCACACATCTATTTTATCCAGTTTTATCATTTTAAATCAAACAATTAACAAACATTTTTAATGCTTTCTTGTCTTACAGTACATGTTTTTGAGGTAACTGAGTAATGATGACTAATGTGACTTAATGTGAGGTTTTATTTACCTTAATGCCTCCTTTGGCTTTGCGAATATTTTTCCGCTTGGCCAACTCAGCATCACTGGTTTGTTTGTTGATACTGGAGTTTTCTGGACCCTTGCGATTTGTCGCTGTAGAATAAAATAATACAGAATACAAAGTCTTCAAATTATAGTTTCTGTTAAAATTTTAGTTAATTCATGTTGAAGCTTCAATACAGTTACTGTATTAAAAATAACCTGCAATTTTATGTTTTAAACAGAGTTGGCGACAGAGAGGCAAAAGTTACAGAGTTTATTTTGAAAGTGTAAACATTTGTGCTTCAGTGTTTCAGCAAGACTCTCAAAGTTTAGTCCATGCTTTGGGAGAAAACAAAGTTTTCCATTAGCGTTTGGAAAGGCATCTCTTTCTGTAAACACATGGTTACTGTTAGAACCCACCAAGGCCAGTGGGTTGTGGTGATCTGTTAAAAGAGCGTTTTGGTGAGGACTCTGGTCGAGGTGCAACATGTTGCACAGGCCTTGTTTGCTTAGCAGACAGTTTCTTCAGACTTGCTTGTCGTTTCTCAAACATTTTTTGGACATCATCCAACCTCTTTAAAGCCTGTTGAACTTTGTTCTGCAATGCAAGAAAAACAGATACATAGATGTGATTGAAGTCAAAGGTTAACATAAACATTACAGGTATATACAGGTTTCACAAGCAGATGCATAAAGGTAACACTCTAGACTACCACAATACCTTACTAGGTATTGTGAGGTAAAATTAATAACTGTGAGGTAAAATTCACAGTTAATGGTGAATATGTGTTTTCTAAAGTTAATACTAAAGTTAATAGAAATAAGTTAAAGATGTATCTAATGAGATCTATATATATATGTACCTTGATGAGATCTGAGAGGATGATCTCATATTGGTTGCTGAGGTCTTTAAGGTTTTTAAACTGCTGTTCTTTGGCAGTTTCCTTGTACTTCTCAATGTCCTGCAATGCTGCTTCCGCCCCTTCCTGAGTCTGACATCTGTCAACGGCCTGAGAGGCCAGCAGATAGACTCCAGAATCACACCAGAGGTGCACCTGCCAACACACGCATAAGCATCAATGCCTCAGTCTCACATCTACTACCTGATGGTCAATTTGCCTTCTTACAATTTAACATAAATGACATATTATGTTACGAAGTTACCATCCAGAGTAAATTTAGGTTTTTACCTGGCAAGGACTAATTTAGAAATATTTCACTGACCTCATCGATTCGTTTGTGGACTTCCAGCGATTTGGTCAGAATGTCACGCTTCTTTTTGGACTCATTGATGAAGTCGTCACAGATTCGACGCAGTTCAACACACTTGGGCCGGATGGAATCAACAGCATAGTGGTTACTCTGAATTAGTTGGTCACCATGCTGGGCATGAAGCTGAGCTTTCTCCAAGCACTCCTGTCCAGTAAAGAGAAAAGTCTCAAAACACGAACAATGACTTTGTACAGTAGCTTGACAATAATTGGTATTTAACATTGTGGTGCTGTAACCATATCAACATATTTTTGAAATTTTATTACATGAAATGGTAACATAGCTGTGAATGAAATTATTATTTATAAACAAATTAATGATTTTAAAATAAGGCTGAGGTTGAAACAGACACCATGTCAAGGGCATTTCCAGGGTGTGAATAACGTTTTCATTAAGTTCACACAATTGTGACAACCAAGCAGCCATATTTTTTATCATTCTACACCTAACAAACCTTTTTCATACAACATATCTGTCTATTTTGCATGGTTTACTGATATAATGTAGGCCTAGTGTTGCGGTCACATGACATCTAGATTAAACCCATACATTTTTTGTTAGTGTGTTAGTTATTTTAATTTAAAATGCATTTATTTTAAAATGTACTTAGATTTTAATTTAATTAATTGCTTTTCATCAACTTACAAACCCCAGCAATTTAAAACCCTGTCCCAGAACATTACACTAAAAATATCAAGTTTAATTCCCAAGTAAAACATGTACTGAAAAAGTGTAATTTGACTGCGCTGTGAGTATTTTAAAAACCGTGTCTGTCAGGTGCATAAATATAACCACAGTGTTGCATATCAAACAGCGAAACCAGTATTGCCATTCATTCTCTGTGGATTTGTCTTGTGTTTTGACCTGTGCTTTGTCTTCCAGTGTTTTCAAATCTCCCAGTAGGTTTTCCATTCGAGTGACACAGTCCGCAGTGTCCGAAAGTCCCAGTAAAGCCTCTGTCAGGCCATCCAGAGACGCTTTCACCTGCCACAATAAATAAAGTCAAGATCAATTTCAACCTGCTTGACAGAGCGACTGACATTTGGTACAATGGCTGACAAGTTCACAGTATTTATAGGCTGTATATACAGTACTGTATATACAGTACACCTGTACCTCTTTGAAGTCCTGCTCAAAGTGACGTAGCTGTAAGCACTGCTCTAATTTCAGGTGATGCCTCGACCAGAATTGTTCAAATGCATTTTCTGTCTCATCGAGCTGTGCTAACAACCTCAAACAAGCAAGCAAACAAACAAATACTTAGCACACTGTGTCACAGTGAGCAGGTAAAATTACAGTGGTTTTTTACAAGGTAAAATTGGTAAGTGTAGGTAAGTGGTAAGTGGTTCTTGTAGCCTAAATTAACGGCTGCTGTACAACTGCTGGCAACACCAAAGTCATGGGTTTGATTTCCAAGGAATGTACTGTAATGTACATTGGATAAAAGTGTCCAATTTAAAAATGAACATACCAAACATTTAACATGTAACATATAAGTACAATACACACCTCTCAACGGTCGTTTGATTCTCTATTTCATCTGAATTCAGAATGTGGTTCTCAGTTTTGGTGGCTTTGTCTTTGATACAAGATAGTAAAGTACTTCCTTGTTTTACGGCCAATTTCAGTTCATCCTGTGGAGAGAAAGGGTAAGTTTTCTTACTGTGTATTTAAAACAATATACAGAAAACATCCCTCAAAAATGGAACATAAAGATGAATGCAGAACATATGCACCATAATTTAAAAAGCAATGTTAATCCGCCAATGTTAATCCGACCTTTTCACGGTCAATATGAACCAGTTTTGTCAAGGTATGTAATATGCAGCAACCATCTCATGGGTTACTGTACCTTGAGTTTATCGTGTTTCTGGGTGTGTGAGATAAGCAGATCTTTGGTGCACTGAACATCATTGGGAAGCTCAGTTTCTGCCAGGTCACTTCCAAACTGCTGCAGCATCTGTGCTGTGCTCTTCACAGTTAATGCAAAGTTCTCAATGGCCTGGGAGACAATTAACATGTAATCTCATTAAGGAAAAATCTCATTAACATGTATATATATATATATATATATATATATATATATTTATGTTTTGTGTGACTGATTCAGTTTAGTAAGTGTTTATGTATTTAAATTAAATAAATAACTGTGTGAGGGTCTTTCTCACTGTGCGATGGTGAATCCATTGACTGTGGCAATAGTCCATAGTTCCTCCAAGGTCACAGGTCAACTGGCCTTTGTCAATGTAGCCATGTAAATCTGACAGGGAATTTAGCGTAACAATCTAAAAGACAACATAAATATATTAAAATTCTATTTATATAGTCAGGCAAAAGACTGTACAGTCACAGAATGTAGACAGAACAGCTGTACAATGTTATCAAGGCCCGAGGAGCTGTGTGAGTTTTTGACAGACACCATCTTCCCACACAATTTCTTGCACATATGACAACAAAAACCTACGTGCCTAAAGACATGTAAACATTCATGCAAACATCGATTAGAATAGAATTAGTGTGAAACATTTGTGTGAAAATTAGTACATGGCGTATTGTGAAATATCACAGGCTATCTTCACATCTAGATTCCTCTGTATTGTCGCACGAGAAGTTGCATGCAGATGATAATGCGGCGATATGCGACAGATGCAGCGACGGTCACAGATCAATGGCATTGAAACAAACTAGTTTGTTTGCATTTATTACATTGTACACATTGTATTATCACCAACCATGACACACAAGCAACAACAGACATGGCCATGACCCTGAACAAGCAAAAACCTTACAGGTGTGTTTGTAACAACGTACCCTGTATCTTCTCCAGTGGTGTTAAAAACACAGGGCAGACAAGATCGTCCACACACTTTGTAGGCTAGCGCTCTTTTTCACATGCATAATACAAGAGGGCCACAGGCTACATGTCAATAATTTAGTGGATGAGTGATCATGGTTACAGACATTGCTGGGGAGGCGCACATAACATGCGACAAATAAACAGGCATGCTGAAGGTCCGAGCAGATGAACGCATGCTTACCTTCAATTTAAAGTCATCCCGATGTAGCCGCATACTGACATCAGCGATAGCTCTCTGGAAGAAACGTGATGGCTTCAGAACCAACAATTGCTGTAGGTTTCCTGGGAAGGAGCCCTTTTGGTCATGGAAAACAGCAAGATATGAGACTCAGTAACACACACAAATTCTGTGCTAGTGAAAGACTGTTTGAAGAAGCTTTGGACTTGAAAAAATAATTGCATACCTATAGTGTTGTGAAAACCCAACTCACTTCACAAAATAATTCAAAATAGTTTTCATGTGAGCTCTCATAATTTATTAATGCTCATATTCTGAAAAACCTAAATCTATTTGTCTTTTTTATGAAAGTATTTTTGAGTAATCTTCAGGCAAGTTTTGCCATACTAAAGGGCTATGGTAATGGACAAAAGGGCAAAAAAACACACACTACCATTTAACTATGATATGTTGTTAATACAGCTCAACAAGTGAATAACTTGTTGACCAAGCATTGGAAAGTTTTGTGTGGTTTGTGTGGCTTCAAACATAAAGAAAAACAACACTCTCAATCACTCTCATAGTCTTTGTTCATAAGGTAAAAATGTTTACATAAAACTACATTCACACTGGTTTCAAATAAACAGTCTGTTGCTGTTATCTGCATTGAGGATCTTAAACATTATGTTCCAACATCATCCAGCTAGTACAAACCGCTATTCGAGCCAGTGAAGCTACTGCTGAGTTCCATTTGTCTTTCCTGCGGTCCAGGATAATGACAAAGCCAATGCTAGCAGCATCCATGCTAAAAGAAGGAAGCAGAAAAAACATGTCAATTAAAACCATGACAAAAAGCTATCAGACAGATTATCAGTTATCAATGACGCTGATCACTGTTACTGTTTGTCTTGTGAAATATTTTGAAAGTTGTGAAATCATCCTCTATGATTTTCCTCTATGAAGATAACAGAAAGAATATGTGAGATTTCACCTTGGTATGCTGGTTAGGTATGTGACAACGTTAACAAAGTCCTCATCTGAAACCTCGTTGAAGCCTGAGAACTCTGGGAAGGTGATGATTGGTGCTCCATCTTTTCCTCTTCCTCCTGTGGAGATATTAAACGGTGTGTTGTATTATTACAAAGGATTGCATTTAAATCAGTGTGTTCCAGCCTTCTTTGTTTGTCACCAGCTCCATAACTAAACCATGTAGCCCATCACAAATAATCAAACCACAACCATTTAGCATTTTAAATAATAAACGTTATAATATAAATAAATGTTAGGAGTCTTAACAGACTAAAAGGTTTATTCTTCTAAAATTAAGCTTGTATTATAAAAAAGACATTAATATAGGATTTGAATGACATGAGAGTCAATAAATTATTAATTATGACAATGTGTTAATTTTTGTCAATTGCAACACAGTTTAAAACTTTAGATTCACTATTTCTATAAGTCTTGTGTTGATCAAAACTGTTGTGCTGCTGTTGTGTTGTTTAAAACTTCTTTTGTCTGTTTGGTTTCTTTCTTACCCACCTCACCACATAACGGAAACTATGTAGCCTTTTGTGTGAGGGGTTCAGCAGAGGCCAGATGTGAGAGTATGTGGGTTGTCTGGAGACCTGTAAACCTTTTATAGTAACTTGTTTGTGAGCCACATGCTCTGCCCTCAGAGCTACAGATACAGGAAGTTTCCTTAAGGATGAAGAACCACAAGGTGGCGACAATGGGTGTCGCAGTGAGGGAGCGTAAATGATAAAATATGATATTTGAAATTGTTTGTGAACAATAAAATTAATAATTATTACTTTAATAAGACCATTTAAAGAACGCAAATGTTTGCTGTTTTTATTGTTTATAAAACTCATGTAAGAGCTCTGTACACATACACATATAAACACAAACATACAGTGTACAAAACTATATGTATATGAAAATATTATATGACATAAAAATACTGTGTGTGTGTGTGTGTGTGTGTGTGTGTGTGTGTGTGTGTGTGTGTGTGTGTGTGTGTGTGTGTGTGTGTGTGTGCGCGCGCGCGTGTGTGTGTGTGCACGTGCAGAGGCACACAGCATACAAATATACATATACAAACAGAGAAAAAATCAGATTAAGTTTACATAATATAGTTTATATTTTGTTACAGACAGCATCAGCATTTAGTGCCACTTTCCATTGTTTACAGTACATTTTTCCATTCTAGTTCTGGAAATACAAGTCGATTCTATGCAGTTTTACGGTTCACTTGAATAAGCTACGGTCGCCTGCTACACACAGTCACAAACAGCAAAGACTGACTAGCTAATCAATACTGGAATCTTGCCCAGTGATTTACAGTCTAATGGACTGCACCATACTGCTGGGCTAACAGCACCACTCAAGACAAAAGGATCCAGCTAAACAGATTCCACAAAGTAGGCTGAGATTGTTTTTCAGCCTAACATTATGTAACTGTTGCAGTTTTGATGGCTGGTGCAAGCATCCTGGCAGACGAGGAGATAAGGAGCGAGCCAAGCCAGGCCTCAGGAGATCTGACTGAGGTGGAAAGGAATGGAAACGTTCTCCAGGGAGCAGCGAGTGTGTGGATGATGTCCGAAAATGTCCCTCCCACTGACATCAGTTCAGCGTGTGTAAATTTTTCCACCCTATTTGCTTAGAGGGCTGTGTGTATTGAATGCAGTAAACACTGACATATAAACTCATTTTAAATGATCGTACACAAGTGCTCATTCTTTGAAATATGATTTGGAGTATAACAGTACTCCTGCAGTTACTGTGGCAAACAGATCAAGCTGAGGTTAAGTTCAGGATATGTGTTGCAAACAGCTGACACGTGTGTTTGTCTCAGTTACATATTAAGTGTGACTGTGGTGCAATGTAGTAGTTAAAGATTTTAACTGCTAATCTAGAAAGCGTTAGTCTCTACCTCATGAACTCTGCATCAGTAAAATAATAATAAAGACATGTTGAGGCTACACAACTGATTATTTTACATCATTACTTATCGAACCAAAATTTATTGAGATTGTGTATCATAGTGTTCAGATGTTTCTCTGAAGGATTTTGTCAGCATTTAAATAAATTAACTGGCAACATAGAATCCTGATCTCCATATACATTTTCCCAGACAAGAAAAGGTCAAAATTCAAAATTCATTTGCCTTTTTAATACAACCTAAAATGTTGTATTAAAAGGTTTTAATACAACAAAGGTTTTAATACAAAGGTTTAAGTTCTCACCTGAAAGAACAGCAAACTGTCTGTGAAGTTGTTCAATGATGTCAACAGCCAGTAATGGCCTGATCTCCTGCTGCATAATCTCATCTGTGAAGAAGAAAAGAAAGAAAGAATCTATTATTTTTAAGTATTATGTTCTGAAAATGATTGTTTTGCAGAATAAATGAACATTCAACCTTACACGACTATGAGACTCTACACCCACTTAACTTCTGTAATAAAGCCCAACAGAATATTACAAAGTCAAATGTTACACACATAAAAACATAAAAAGAGAGACAGAGAAACAAAGGTGCCACATTCATTCTGTCACTTCTCGTGCTGTTTCTGCTTCAAGCTCTGGGAAATATCTGACACTGAAGACAGAATCGTCTGTACAGCAGTAAGAAAGATGGATGAATAATATGGTCAACAGATGACATCAGAAGCACAACCTCTCAGAGCGATTGTCCGATCTGGAGGAGTTTCCCCTGTACAGCTGCTTCCTTAGAGACGACCTTTAGACATCAACACAGCCGCTGGCTTGTATCCGTTCTTCAGGGAAGCGCTCCTTCAAACAAGCCTTTCTTTAATGCCCTTGACTTTACAAAAGACGGCTCCAGCTCCTCTATTCTCTGCTCATCTGCTGAGGGTCACCCCGAAGTCCAATAAAGTCTGTAGATGAACAAACCCCTCTCTGTGCACGTACACAAAAGACTGCCTTCACATGAACTACTATTTATCAGAGTCTTGTGAGAGAGATCTTGCTCTGGGCTACAAACTATGTATGTTGAGTTACTTAATCATTAAACTTTTGTAACATAATCAGGATATATTTATGATTTGTTTGGGATATATTCAGGATATAATTAGGATATTTTATGACCAATTCATGCAGATGGGGTACAAGCTAATATCATGAAACCATTAATCTAAATAAGCATTTTGCCAAAAACCACTGCCAAAGGATTGTGTACAAGTAATATTTCACACACACACACATCCTTATGGGGTGTGTTGTAAAGGAAGAACAATGTGCGTCAAGCAGCATGTGAAAGCCAGGTGTAATCAGCTGGCCGTGGAATCACAGCCATTGACATGTGAGTTAAAATAAGAAGCCAGGACTCCATCAGAGGAAAGTCACAGTGACTGGACATAGTGACTCCCAACCACATGAAAGACACACTCTTCACTCCTTCCTCTTTTTGCTTTGCACTTGTGTATCACTTACTTTGTTCTGCTTCCTTTGTAGACCCGCTGACTGTGTATAATTCATCAATTTGGGCAATCTAACACAGGGATCTTTAAGGGGGGGCCGCTAGGGGTCTGCTGATTACAGTTTTATACTGCAATTTGGAAAAACAATTAATTGTTGAATTAATAAAACGTAATATTGAGTTACTTTCAATCAAAGCTAAAGTTAAGACATTAAACTCTCTAATTAAATTGGATTGAGTGCATATAGAACATATATCAATACTTTGTATTGTACATTAATAATGATTGTTTTAATGTGAGCATCATAACAGAGTATGTAAATACAATACTATGGCACTTTAAATGTTTTATAGGCAAGGCTTAAAATGCTATAGGCTACTCGAGTATAAGAGTGTCTGCATATGAGTGTCTCTCTATTTACCAAAGGGTCTAACTGCTTTTAGTCACAGGCTTAAGCACACATTGAACTCAAATGAACACATTCACATTGTTAGCATCAGACTCATGCAGTAATCCACTGCCTCCCTATTCACTAGAACAAGCCAGACCAGGCCACAAATCCCTCTCTGACCCACAGAATTTCGGGAAGCAGTGCTGCTTAAAACATTCCCTAGAGTCAGACCAAACACCATTTCCAAATAAATATGAAATATGCATCCCAGATCCATCCCAGATTAATATACACACAAGCTATATGCTAGTACAGTGTAGTATTTCTGCATAAACTGTGTGCAAATTTTACACACTTTACCCTTCACCAAAACAGTCTGAAAAATACGTACAGAAGCAGGAAATTCAATATTGAGAACAGCTGTGTCTGGTGCACTGGCACACTTTAGAAAGGTTTGTAGGATTGAATCATTGAAACCTACAAAACACACATGCAGTCTGTTTCTAATCCACTCAGAATTGTTGCTAGGCAAAGTTTTGTGAATTTGTGTTTCCTTAGCTGAGTTTGATTAAACTGAAAAGCAAGGCAGGCCATCTTAACTTTACAAAGTTCTACAAAACAACACCAATAATCAGACAACAGAATAAGACAAATATTGGAACAGATATTGATGACAAAAACAAACCCATTTGACACAATACACCAACTCAGGATGTCAACCAATCAAAAACAAGTCCTCTTTCTATGACTTGTTTAGTGATCATTGTGATTTAGGTTTTTAATGCTATTAGTTTCACATCCAGACAACAAAACAAATAAGAGTTACATTTTTGCCATCATCCGTCAGGTCTCCTCAGTTGTGTTGAATAGGTAAGCAGCTGTGCAAAAGCAATGGAGAAGGATGCATATTTGTGGAAATGCTCTGTATTTTTCTGCTCACATTTTCCAGCCACATGACTTTCTTCTCAAGACGTTCAGAACTGAGGAAGTTTTCTCCACAGCTGTTGTGTGAGGCTGGGCACTGCTGTTGTGGGTTTTCTCTCAGAGGTCTAGCACCAAAAAAGACATCATACCAGCCCGTGAAGTTAGGTAGAAAAAGTCCCTTCTGCTCCAGCTAGCATCTGGTTGAGCTAGCATCTAGCATCTGGTATAGGTGGAAGGCAGATTCAGAGTATTTATTTCATGGGATAAACCCATAAGATACAGGCAATTTGCTGGACCAAACAGACTAAAAAAACAGAATCTCATACTGCCTGACAAAACGGCAGCTTTATTTATGTACAATGAAGAAGCATTTCCCCAAACATCAGCAGTTTCAGCTCAAGCCATTGTGTGGTGCATTTCCTTCCCATTGTACAGCTGTTTACAAAATTTTGGCTTGCGTTGGAATATTAAAATCCCATAATGAGCAGGACACACCTACAGTTATGTAAGTCTTTGTTTGGTATACCTTGACAGTCATGGCAGTATTGTGCTAATTGTATAGCTTGTTTGCACTGAGCCGACACTAGTTCCTGCAAAACCACATTAAAGTATCCAGTTACCAACCCACAGGAAAGAGAAATTACAAATTTGTTCTTCATCTTTTTTATATCTCAGCTGTTTCTCTGAGACATCAATGAGATTTAATGGAAAGCAAATGAAGGGGGTCTCCTGCTTAAAGATATTTTTTTCTGTGTTTTTTTAATTTTAAATAAGATTATTAATATTTAACCAAACATATCATAGATCAAGGTTTCTAAACCATGCAGTCCACATACCAGTATAATTACCTGTATACTGCATAACTGCATGTTTTAATTGGATTCAGTGCTTCAATGGTTGCAGTCAGACTGCGGGAACTGTTGCATAATACAATGTAAACAAATCCAATATGAAACTTGAGCAGTGGACTCAAACCCAGGGGGTTTAGAGTGGCTCCCTGCTGAATATCACATACAGTGCACACTATGAGAGGTATCAGTAAGCAGTGGTTGTATATAATATCCACAACAAACAAGAGTGACTGTCAACACAATAGATTTAACACCCCTTTTAATCCCAACAAGAGCTTCCTATGGATTCCTATGGATTGCTGTTCAATATGGTGAACAGTTCAGTACAGATTCAGTCAGTATACTGAGAAGATAATAAAATCACAGTGTTCAATTATGTTTGACAGGAAGTGTGATGCATCTATTTCAAAAGCAAAACTGCATGAATAAAATGCATAATATTGTCAAACATCTGTTGTCAAATGTTTAGAAATGTGTAAAAAGCATAACTTCTGAAAATATAACCATTGAAAGCATAAGTGTTTCAGTAGCTCAGCTGCTAGAGCTTTAGGTTAGCAGCACAAAATGTTTCCCTCAACACCCTACAACACAACAAATCAATAGCAATTTTTCTCTAAATAAAATGTATAAGTGGCTTTTATTGTAATAAATGGAGCTTTGAGTAAACTGAACTGCTTGGTAAAAATAACTACTAATCACAAAATGAACATCCGCAAGTATGTGTTTACTATGTGGTGCAGATGTGGGCTGTCTGAAAGCTGTCTGACCCAGTCTGGAAAGGTGGAGTTGATTATGTAGGCATGCTTTTAGGAGGCCCTCATGGGAGTCTGGTTGTCTTTGATCAGATGTTTTCGCTTGACCATGTGTGTCTTTTATTACTCATTCCTAGATTGTCGAAAATACGAACATTATTTGGTGTATTAACTTACAGGAAAAACATTCTTAAATACAGGCTTTTTAACTTAATGTGTTTCTGATATTAGAACTGAATTGTTCCTCTGTGACATATGATGGAATATTTAAACCTCTGACAGGATGTTCTTTAAAGCGGTTGTACAATAGCTCATAAATTTTAACTGGCTACAGTATATTGTTCTGTAGGTGCTAAAGTTTCCATGACATCAACCTACCCAAAAGCAAAACAACATATGAGATCTCTGTATTATCTCTATTGTTTCTCCTGAATTAAAATGTTTGTCATTGGAGTGCCGGATATCCTGAGAAAAAAATACTTATTAATCTCACGTCTCCCAGAGTTTCAGAAGAGATATCAACATGGTCACATATTCTGTAGATTTGTCAATATAGGTACCAAATCTACAACCAAAAGTCAAAGATGAACAATGTATTTCTCATCAAATTCCTCCAAAGCCAAATTTACGCTCAGAATTACAGCATTTATTTAAAAGCTCTTCACTGTAACACACCAACAGACTTTTTTTCTGTTTATTTCCCCAACAGCATATTGATACCTAAATGAAACATGAGCAAGACCTCCATTACTTGAGAGAGAAACCTCTAAATGAGTAGAAATAAATCTTAAAGAGTAATGAAGTCATTTTAGAGAGGCTAGCAATAGCAAGCTAGCTTTGATGGCAGAAGATCCCACCTTCCTGTCAGAGTTCTCTCCAAAGCCATGCCTCCTCCAAGGCGCATGAACACACTGATAACAGAAGACTGTCTGCACAATTAGGCTGAGCAGAGGAATGCAAATATATAGTCTGACAGGCAAGTAGGACATCCTGTCATTACATTAGGACCAAAACATGTGATTTTATGCTCCTGCACCATTCACAAACGATTTATAGATGTGTAAATATATTTACTTAGTGGTTGCTATTACGATGTAAAAAAGTGCTAAACAGTGCTCAGTGCATCATTTACAGTTTCTCTTTCTAGCACACACTGTTTAATGCACCACAACAAACCTGCCAATAAAACTACAATACCAGTTCAATCACAAACCAGATTTCACATTTTTGCTCATTTAGTCACAGTGATGAATGAGGCTGCCTGTGACCCAGCCATTTAATCCACTTTCAGAGACTGTCTGTTAACACTGCTGCTTACACACACACAGACTACTATATTACACACTTTCAACAACAACCAAACTACAAAAACAAAGCAACTACAAAGCACTTTTAACCATAGTTACAGTCACACAGCTAAGTGTAACTATGAGTGAAAGAGGAAGCTGTTTCTATGAGGAAGACATACTTCTTATCGTAGCTAATTCTGTCTCCAGACACACTGTCAGAAAACGATGGTAAGATTCCATTTCCTCCACACAGATGCGGACCAAAGAAAAAGACGATTCCCGCAGGTGCCTCCCACATACTGAGCAGTGAGACGGTATGGTCTGATAGTGTAGAAAACCTTCCATACCGCAGCGCAAACCCAAAATAACTTCGCTCATGCTGAACCTACCTCAGCTCTAAGGATGAGATTGTGTGTGTGTGTGTGCGTGTGTGTGTGTGGTTCCTTGTTAAGCAGTGTGAATTCTGAAGTCACAGAAATGCAAAAACACCACAGGTGCACAAAAGTGCTGCTGGTTGTAGATTAAGAGTTAAAACAACTCCTGCAGTGGATATACTTACACACACCTTCACCTCCCTCGGAGCTGTCACCACACAGCATCCCTTACACACACACACACACACCTGGCTATCAAAAAAACTACAGTAGACTTTTCCTATTTCTATAATGAATTATAATTACTAGACCCGATCAAATCAACATTATTTATTATTCTCATCTACATGAATCTCTCTAATGCCCCTCAAAACACACACACAGGAACAGAGAATCTTCAGCAATCTCTGCATCCCCTGCATGAGTCACACTGTCCCAGGAGAAAATCTGCAGCATATCTGTAGTTCAGTGTGTGTGTGTGTGTGTGTGTGTTCTTTTTTACCTATCATTGTGGGGACCTAATAGGTGTTAAAGGATGGTAAAATCATGCACACCTACACAGTGAAGACCAGTTAACAGTCCTCATAGGGAAAATTGACTAAATGCAAAATTACTAAATTATGCTTTTATAAAATGTTTTATTAAAGGTTAGAAAAGTCTAAAGGGGTTAGAAAAGTCATTATGTCTATGGAAAGTCCCCACAAAGCACAGAAACCAAACAATTTTTTTTTAAATTATGCTAGGTTTCTAATGTCAACATAATTGGTGCAGATTATTGGAAATTTCACTACTTTGGTATGGAAACCATTGCGCATATTAAAGGTTCCCATTGAAATTACTTTAATGTGTGTCTGCTGTGTGTTTTGTGGTTTTAGCTGCATTGGGGGACAAAATAGCTCCCACAAGCCTGTGCTACATCTGCTACACAACATTGTGAGAAATCCTTATTGTTAATGCAATTCAAACAACATCATAAACACACAAACAATTTTTAAATTAAAATGAAAATGTCAAAAGGTTTCAGTGACAGACAAACAACAGAAGTTAATGGAAAGTCCTCTTAATGATATACAGTAGTAAAACCAATGTGTGTGTGTCAGTCTTGTGTGTTTCTTCTCGCCTCACTCAGTCTAGTCTCTGTGCTACTGCCTGTGTCTGACCGAGTGAAACTGCTGAGCAGGATTATGAAGTATTAAAACACTTGTGAATCATTCGAATAATTATTGGCACCTTTTTTAGGTCACATTTCTGTGTGTCTTGAGCAATTTTAAGCCCATAAACATGTTCTCCCAGAATTACCTCATACCACCCGGCCACAGCTGACAGAACTACAGCCCTCTCAGATTATCTTCATATAAAACAGCAACAGCAATTAACACAGTCCTTCTTCAGACACAGCTGCTTTTAAAATCCAGACAGTAAGTGTTGACTTACACATAACTGAACCCATTGTGCTGAAGGTCCCACGTCGCGCTAGCGGTCCCAGGAGTGACGGCGACCCACAAATCCTCACGTTCCCTCTCGTAGAGTCTCTCCTGCAGGTTGTTTGCTATTTTTCAGATTCTAATAAGCTGGTATGAGAGAAGCCTTTGCGTCTGGTACATGGGTAATACATTGACATGGTTTTCACAAATGTCTTGGAGAATTCCAGAAGCAACGGTAGTTTCCTGTTCTTCTCCCTCTCAGCGAGACATTCATCACTGCAGCATTCCGCGGCTAGAGAACTTCAGGAAGAACTTCTCACAAACACACCGATTCCTTTTTCCCCTCTCCACCCCAAAACAGAGCCCAGCGCCTCACACGGTCGTCTCAAATGCACAGAAACCCCTCCCAACAAAACTCACACATGGGACGGCTTCATGTGGAGTGTTAAATCTAAACCTGAGATCTGAACTTCTTCGCAAGCATTTTTTAACAGTGGAAAGTGTAATGTTTAAGCTAATCATTATTACTCTAAAACAAGAGGGAAAATAACCCAGTGATTTCATGGTTGCATGAACACAGTACATATGGAAAGTGAGAGTGTAGGTAATGTTTCACAGTGGACCCAACAGAAGCTCCATAAACTCAGACATTCCTGAGGCTGGAAACCTTTGTGCTTGTAAAACCCGCACTATTTTTGACCATGAAATCATGCCAACCTCAAACACATAAACACATCATGCCTGCAAACATGTTGCATTTATAGATAGAACGTTCTTGATTTGTTAGCAAATATTAAACTTTGATATCTTCAGTCTTGCATTTAAAAATAGGTATTTTATTACACAGATGATCAGATGCGGTCTTTAAAGTGGAAAAAAATGGCCAGTACTTTCTTTTGGAAGGGCTGGTGTGTGCAAATCATCATATTTGAAATTTCTACAATGAAAAAAACACTCTGAGCAACATTGTTGCCTAAACACTTTTTGTATACATATGTATACTTTTTGTATACTACTGGATACTGATGTGTGTTTGCATGTGTGTGATAAGTATCAGTTTGATAATAATTCCTTGCATTCCTTGCAAAAGCTTACATTAGAAGTCACTCTCATTCATTCATGGTCTTCAAATTAGTATACTAAAAGACAACTTACAATAGGGTAGACTGTTTGACTATTTGTCAAGATAAGAGGAAATTCACCAGTGCCTTCTGGGTAGTGTGATCATTACTAAACACCCAGACAGTGATGCTTTGACTTTGAGTGGCAAAGAACTGGCACCATTAGAAGTGATGGTCCCAAAACACCATAGAAAGTGCCTGGTAATATCCAAGCAACACTTTGATAAACACCCTCGTAAGAACATTAAAACAATTTCCTAGCAACTACATAGCAACCCTGACAACCACTTCCAACATATTTAACCATCACCCTTATTCTCTTCAGAACAGAAAAATAATCTAGACCTTCCATCTGAGCATAACCTACTTTATAATTTAAGTCTATTAATACTTCTGAGAAAAAAAACAGACTGAACTACAGTAAAAATAAGTGAATATTAGGTGTTGAATAGAAGGTGTTAAGAAACCAGGTGTGCATCTGTGATTTAGATAATGCTTCATGGTAGGGTGTGTTTTAGATCATCTGTAGGTGAGAAAAACAGCATCTGTTGCAATCTGATTAGTGGACTATTTTTGGAACATCTAACAGTGTGACATTGTTGCCGCCGGATCTCACATACTGTATAGCCTTCCATACATTTGCTAATGTTTTACTATCTCCTAAAATCATCTTCCTACAGAGCCAATGTCTGTGAGACAGATTACAGAAAACTCACCACAGTACAGAGAGGATGAGAGAAATAATGTTATATGGTAAACGAGTGTCAGAAGGTTTGATTAATGAAATTCTAATGGTTTCCATTAGCTGGGAAAACACATGTAATTGTGTGAGCTCTTCCACACAGCGAACAGCAGCTGTTACATCACTGAGAAATAAATCTCACACATTTAATGTTTCTGTAATATGACAGTGATAGGAAAAGAACTGATAACAAATAGATGAAAATAGAATGTATTATTTAAATCACACATCTTCTAAACGGATCATATGGTAAAATGAATAAAATTCACAAAAGAAAAAAAAAACTTGTTCAAACTTCAAGCTGTTCAAAACGTTCAGCATAGTTGCAAATTATATAATCTGATCTGACAATCACAAACTAACTGTTTTCTTGTGACCTCACTGCAAGGAATTCTGGGGAAAAAGGTGACCTATGACCTCATTCTACAAGGAGTGAATCTATTCAAACAGAAATTAGAGGATTAAATATTTCCCATCTCTGGAAGCAGAAACTGAACTGCTGTTGTCTAGAATGTTTTTTTTCTGTTCAGATCTGGACAAACCGTGGCCAGGGACAGTTGGTCACCTTCATGTCTTGCATGTTGACGGTTTAGAAAGGTTTCTATAATCTTTTTCTGTATATTTCTGCAACCCAAAACACCCAAATGTTGAGGGCCAGACCTGTGGTGATCTTTACAGCAGTATAGTTTAGCAGACAGGGTGGTTCTAGGATATTGATTGACATAAGTGCAGAATGGATGTTTTAAAAGGGGAAGCTATGACTGAGGTTTTAGACAGAGCAGCTCACATAAGCAGTTGGGGGGGGGGGGGGATGGAAGGAAGTACAGTGACCTTCCTATTGTTCTTTTTTAGTTCACTGTGGAGTGTCACCACTCACTGCTGCTGTTGTATTGTGAGCTCAAGTCTTTAGAGATACAGTCACAAGGAGTGCAACTTGGACCGAAGCCCGATACCAGAATTTTGGTAACTATATATAGAGAGAGAGAGAAAGACAGTGAGAAAGAGAGAGAGAAAAAAAGTGAGAAAGAGGGAGAAACAGAGAAAGAGAGAAATATATTTTACTTTACTAGATAGTGTACCAATTTATGTGGACATAATATATGTCAATTTTGTCTTGTACATAGTATATACCAAATACGTGATCATTTTCTGCAATAATAGGGTATACATGGTAAAACAATGTTTTGTCAGTCTGCTTTCCTGCAAAAGGTTTTTGCAAAAATAATAATGTTCCTGTTGCCGCTTTAATGTTTTTTCCAGCCGATTTCCAATAAGAAATTCCAGGTCTGTTTGTGTTCCCGGGTGTATGTGTGTCCTGTATGTGTGTATGTCTGAAACTGTGTGTGTTATTCCTGTTTCAGTGCCCAGAATTTGGCTTGTTTTGTTAATCCTTTCATCCCGATTAGTTTGGGATGACTAAATAACACAGTTTTTTATTATTTCAAACAGCTTTTAAGCAGCAGTTGGTTCAGAATGGTGGATTAAAGTGCACACCTCGAGGGTAAGCGAATGTCAAAAAATAAAGATCAGCCAATTTCATCTTGTAAAAATGTCCTGCACAGGTTGTGACTATATTACATGTATCTACATCACAATCATGTTGTGATTTTATGTGATGTAGTCTTCTATATATCAAATGTTTTTTAGAGGGAGAGAGATTTAGAAAGGCTGATTATTTTCTGTTGGTTATTGTAAAACAAATCATACCTCATCACAACATAAGCCATACGAACAATCTAATATAAATATAAATGATGAATTAGCTAATATATGTTAATATAATTTAAGTCAGGCTTAGATGTTATTGTTTTGGCTCTGCTATTTTATAGAACACTTGACTGTTCAGCTGTCATATGAAATATTCATGAGCTCTGAATCCAGAAATGTGCAATATATCGCTCAGCTTTGAAATGTACAGGAGAATGATGTCATTGCTGACCAATCAAAGAGCACAACCTCAGTGTTTAGTCATGTCACTATTAAAGGGCCAGATGGTAACATCTGTGACTCACTCAGATATGGCGCAGTATTGCATTTCCTGTTCCTCAGGACAAAAAACAGCTTTAACCTTTACACAGCACTTGATTTGAAGGGTCTTCCATTAAGTTTAATGTTGTGCAGGATTTGGTTATTTGCACAAAAGCCAAAGGGCAGTTCTGGGAACTGGAAAGATACAGCTTGATCTTCGTTTAAAAAATAAGCTTTTAAGATGGACTCTTGCTGGTTGACAGGCCTAAGGCAGAAGATCGGTGCTGTTATAATCAGAATAATTAACTTAGAAAGCAATGAGTGAGTGGTTGAAGCATAGAGCGTCTCGCTATACCAATATGGCGAGCTGGCCCCTTTCAGTTTCCATAGAAACTGGCTTGCTGTTCCCTAATTCCCGCAGCAGAGGCGTCAGTGGTGCCTCTTATGCAGGATAGAGGTAACAGCAGCATGGCACAATAACCTAGTTCACTTCCATGTTCGGGAAGCTGGATATTCCTGAGTCTCTTATAATAGACAGGAACTAAAATAACAGTTTGGAATAAACTCAGGAGGTGGATTAAAAATACCCATAATTCTTTTCAACTGTACATGGAAAAAATGATGCAGTGAGCTATGACATAAACTGAATTTGCTACATGATGTTAAAATGATTAAGGCATTCTGACTGAATGTCACTAATACAATGCTATATTGGCAAATACATTACATCTCACAACCTCATAAAATTAAGTATTACAAAGTACATTCCCCAGTTCTAAAATGTGCATATTTTTGTTCTACAAATATGTAATTAATGCATTAATGTGAATTAATAAAATGATACTCAATGATCAAATAAAACACTGGAATCTAAAACCAGATGATTCTTCATATTTCTATCAGACACACCTCATGGTTTCCCCCAATCACTGAACCACAGGATCTAGCTGCAGAAAGCTAGAACAGTCACACACCCCCTTAACGCCCACCAGTGCATAGCCACCATCACCCTCAGCGTAGCATAACCATAGTCAGTGATCCACTTACCAACATGGGTGATGATGCAGTCCACCCTCTCCTGTAGCACCAGTAAAGACATCTCCTCTTCCTCCTCCAGCCTCCAGAGCATCTCAGGGTAAGAACTGTCGCTCTCTCCTCTCCTCTCTTCCACAGCTCAGCAAAGGGCTTCCCCTCTCCTCTCTCACAAGACAGCGGCCACTCCCAGCCCCTGATGGAGACCCACGATGGGAGACACGAGGGACATCCAACAGATGAAGGCAGGTTATTATATTCTACAGAGCTTCAGAGAGTCTTTTGTGATGTTAAGCATTCATTCTGAATCTCTATCTGACTGATGCTGGTTGGACTTCATCCGGCTCTATGGCTTCTATCCTACAGACTGTGTCAGGCACCAGGAAGAGAATCTGAGGGAGGATACCTGCCTTCAGAGGGATGTGCTTTATTTGAAAACCTGGAACAATGGATTTCATGGAATGGAGCCATGTGTACATAGAGACTGTATTTCATCGTCAAACAGCAGCAAAAATAACCTTAATAAAACGTATCTATTTATCAGTTACATCATTTATTGATTTAGTTTAATTTGTTTGACTAGTTGTTTATACATTTCTAAATTACATTATTAGTTTAAAATTATTAGTTTAAATACAAATGTATATTTTGTGTAAATAAATCAATTTTTAATCCTTTAAGAATTTTAATCCTTTAAATTGTATATATTTATTTATGGAATTATCAATATAGCATCTATATATCTTTATTCAGTATTCATATTAAATTCAAGAATTCTGTTCATTCTAAGTCCATTTTATCCACACGTCTATCCATAAATTATGAATATTATAATAATTATTATTTTGTTTAGATGTACAGTGTCTATGAATAAACTGGCGTTTCGCCGAGGCTTTTTCCACATTTTGACTTCAGCTGATGCCTGTTATTGACGACACTGCCCTTGGGAACCAGATCATCTCCTTGGAAACGCTCAGTGATGCGTTACCATCTGCGCTCCTTAAATAACATCTAATGTAAACTTACTACACATACAATTACCACATAAATACCACAGTGTCCATTTGACACACATCATTTATTCCTGTTATTAATTCATTTTTAAAGACCCTTTATAATCCCATTTTCCAGTTTTCTTGCGTATTGCAAAGTAGGTGACGAACACTGGACTTTGCGGAGAAAATATATCACGGAGAAATAATATTAAAAAAATTAAGATTGATAAAATATTAGCTTACTGACGTTTAACCAATAGATGGAGCTGTACGTCTATGTTCTTGTTAAGCAACGAGGACGCGGCGATACATGAGCGGACTGCACTGCAGCGCCTTCTGCTGGATGAATGTGATTCTATTAAATTACATTACAAATTATGATTCATTATTTAAAATAAAGTTACTAAAATAATAAAGATGAAGATGGAAACCAAATACAAACTGTGTTGTCTTTACAACTTACCCTTATTACATTTTTTTTTTTATTTTTACTGACAAAAATGACCTGACATGAAAACCAGATCATGAAAAACATTTGTGCCAAGGTCCTTATGAGAAATAATGAGAAATGGCATCCAGTTCACCCAAATAAACCCTACAGATCAATTAACTCATGGCATATGTATAACTTTGCTCTTTGCTTAATAATCTCCTTTATAACATTGTAAAGATGAGGAACATAAGAAGGACATACACACTAGCAAATTGACAAAATCAATGAAGAACTACTAAAGCCATTTCACATGTGCAAACAGTAAGTAATGATTTAATCAGCAGCCCCTGTTTGTTGCTGTGCTGTCTGTTATCTGTAAGATGTTTGTATCATGTCTCTAACCTTGAGAAGGTGACATTCAGAAGTCCTCATCAGAAAATTGCTTATCAATATTAAATGATCTCAGGTGCACGTCGTAATTGTTGCAGCTTCCAGCCTCAGCAATTGTGTCCCTAAGGTCACAATTTGGGTAAAAATACCTCAAACTGTGCACCTCATCATCAAACATACAAAGGCATATTTTTGCATGTGAAAGTTGCATGTTAATTTTAATAATTTACAACCAAAGCTTTTTCAGGAACAAAGTTTATTTTACAGTGATAACAACAAAATGTCAATGTGTTTACATGTACACAGATGTGTCTTTCAAAGTGACCTGGATTTTGTTGCCATGGCAACAAAAATGTAATAACACCAACAATAACATGAAAACATTAATTTTCCCCGCTCTATACATATTTAAATCTATCCACACATTAAATAACTTTATTTAATATTATACACAGACAAAATACATAATGACATGTAAATGTGTTGAGAATAAATGTCCAATTTGTCTCTGATTAGTACACGGTATTAATGCCCTGCTTATGAAAACTAATATTATTGCATTTCTTGTATAAATTTTGTATTATTGGCAGTATATAATCAGTTTGACTGATAAGGTCTCTTAGCTTGAAAATGGGTCTTGAGAGAACATTCACTCAGAGACATGAAACAGCACTATACAGTTAAATTACTCATCACTATTGTTTATTATTTGCAGCATTTTAACAAAATATATGTTATTACTATTATTTGCATGGTCAAATGCTACACAGCATGTTGCAAAAATGAGATAAAGCTTAGTATTTATAGTGTCCAAAAATAAAAAACAGTCCAGATTAAAAGAGAATTTATGAATGTGAATGCATTTCATATCAAGACGCTTAAGAGAATTTGTTGTACAGAAGGATAAAATTTAGCACAGTTCTGGCTCATATGTTTGTTTTTGAGAAATATTATAATAAAATTCACAAAATAAGAAAATTGTTCATAAAAGTACTTTAGAAAATATTGGTCACTCTTCGTAAGTAGTTGTTAACATCCAATATTTGGTGAAGTGATGTGGAGAACATTTTGACAATGACGCAGACAATTAAAAAGCTTAATGTGACAGGTTCTATTTGATATAACTACATTTGCTTCTTCCATCGAAAATTGCTTTTCACTATGTGTTATGATATTTTTAACTATGTATGCAAATTAATTTTGATCATTTATGCATAATTTAAAAAATGTATATAATAAACATTATATTCAGGCTATAAGACAAGGAATTGCAATAGGATCTACTGTCCAAAAAATATATAACATACAAAATACAGTCTACCTGGTTTAAAATAAACGAAACCTTGATTATTAACAATTTCTATAGGTGACTACATTGGAACAAACTGGAAAACAAACAATCCCACAGACTCTCTGCTCTTTGTAGGTCGCGAACATACACGCATATACAGACTCAAAACATACATCTCTACATACATCTCCACACACACACATAAAAAACATTTAATGAAACATGGTGCCTTAGCACAGACTGGCACACACAGACCTACAGAACTGAAGCTATACTGGTGCTTTTAGTGTGGCACGATACAGAATGTTTTTAACAATGTAAACTCACAAGCTCGTCTCTCTGTCCAAATCTTTCTCCTTGTCTTCATCAGCTGGCCCATGTCTCGTGGGAGCTTTAACTGTCAAGCTGCAAAATGTGACAGAGATTCACATTCACACAAAGTTTGCAAGAAAGATGCAAGCAGCAAAAATTTGTTCTTGGAGCAAAATTATTCTGTTGTCATTTTCTTATGCTTCAGAGTCAAAAGATTAGAAAATTAATTAAGCATTTATTGTGATATAGGACTATGAATCAATTACAATCGTAACTAAAGCAATTACATAACCCACTATTAATTGCTTATATCTAATTTGCTGAGAAAATATGTTTAATATAAAAAGTTTTTAAAAACAGTGTCAGTAGTTTGTTTCTCTTAATTCCACATTTATGAGCTAATAAACTAAGTTGCACTAATTAGATTGACAGCCCTAATTATACTTATGCATGATCATCTATTTCCAAGTAATTGTATAAACACTGATGTTTCAAGCTTCACCTTTGACCCATCCAAAAATCATGCTTTTCATGCAATTAACATTCTCAACAAATCCACAGAAACATGCACAGAAACAAAAGGCTTGAATCCATCCCTTTGTAAAAGGTGCAAAGTAATGCCAGTGTTTCTGACAAAGCTGAAGATTGTCATTTAACTCCAACAGCAAGATGCAAAGTTTCATTATTACAGGAAGACGAAATTAGTGTTATTGGTCAAAATAAAAGTTACACTTAGAACATTTAGGAGAAATGATAGCACCAAAAGATGAAGGCCAGGCACCCACAGCACGGGTTCATACAGCGATTGTGCACTGGAGGTGTGGGTCGGGTCTTACCTTTGGAAATCAGCATCTGGGACATTAGGAGAGGGAGCTTATGAGTGACAGGGGAGGAAAAATTCAGTCAGGATATGAGCCTGATAATCAAACTTTCAACTGAGAAAACAGCATTTTAAGGACTTGACTGAAGAGAAGTTTTTATGAGGACTCCCACTCACAACAAAACTGTTCTGTGAACTGAGCCCTTAACAGTTGTAAAGTGTGTTTTCAGCTCAATGTTCCAGCAGTTAAAATGTGCCATACTTGGTGAGGGTCAGGTGTAAACAAAGTAATGTTTCAGGTTAAACACAGTTTTAACTTTTGTTTAAAAACTTCGGTTTAACTTCTGACTTCAAGATCATGTAAACCTGCTAAACCCAGAAATCTACCCAGATGTTTGTAACAACCATCATGCTAGGAAAATTTGTATTGAACCTGTAACATCCCTTTAAATAAGTTACTGAAAATGTGTCATGATAACATAAAATAATGTGATATATGTGGTCTGTTCTAACACAGTGTGTACAGGTGTGTGTGCCATTAAAGAGAAGAAAAATGAAAGAGATATTATGTTACATTCAAACCTTTTTGAGCTCTGATCTTTTTTGGAGCTGTCAGTGGTGAGACTTTTCCACACATTTCCAAAAGAAGTCTTTGTCATTTCATCTGAAATGTTGACAGTCGATGGATCATCCCTGTGATGCAAACACATCACCATTTGTTTTTGATCTCATGCTTTTGATGTCATGCGGCCAAATCTAAATGTAATTTAGGCTACAAGTATTTTTTTGACAATTAACATTATACCAGAAATGCTGTCTATTGTCCTTAACCAAAATATTCTCTTACATTTGTGGTTGTTTAAATATTATACAAAACTTTTGACTGCAGGTCGTACAGCTCTAAAGATGTCATTGTTTGATGTTATGTACCTTCATGTAACTTTAATGCTTACAAATAAATATTATAGAATTGCATATATAGTCTCCCCCCACTTACTTGTAATGCCCCTCAAGGGGAACTTGAACAATTCCTTCATCCTCTACCAAAACACACTGATTCTCCTAAAAGCAACAGAAAAAACACAAAGTGACACTGTCCTTTAAAAACACCATCTGCAGTGATTGGTCACTACCGGCTAATAGCATCAACCAATCGCATGTGCAATGGGGGTGGTGGTACCTCCTGCTGTGCATCTTCCAATTTTTTCTTTTTGCTCTCAGGCATGAGGTCATCAAGCCAGCTGAGCTCTCGCTTAGAGAAGATGAAATCCAACAGCTTACGAATGAACACCAGCGCTAACACCTGAATGACATCATACAAACGTTAATGTGATGTCATAAACAATCATACAAATTCAATCTCTGGGACACCCACATGGTGTACAAACAAAACAACAAGTCTTACCATCATAGGAAAAACAATGGCGGCTCTTGAGGTTTTAATGACCCAAAGAAGCACCAGGCAGCTGAGCTGGATGATGGTAAACAGGTGGACCTTTCTTAGAGGAACATGTCTTAGGTAGATAAAATCTGGCTGGTGTTTCGCTGGCATCCCAAACAGCCTCAGACGGTCAAAGAACTAAATGCAGAACACAAACGCACTGTAATATATAACTAAACTGTCCGTACAAGACAGAAACAAAATGGAGTTCACACAGTGAGGGTATTGCTTAAGTGAATCTATAAATCATCTGGTTCTATAGTGTAGCTAGAGGTCACATTACACTGGATAATAATGTGAACCCATCGTAGTACCTGAATGCCCCTGAGAGACGACGCCCCCATGTAGAGGAAAACCCCATATAACACAGGCATCGGGATGTGCTGGGGATAGTTTAAGTTTGGTAAATAAACATTAACAAAGATAAAATGCCTCAAAAAAGTTCATAAAATGCCATATTCTCATTGGGTATATTTAAAATATAAAAATGTAAAATATTAAGAAATGTCAAGTTGTTCAGTGTTTTTGATTAGGAATGGATCAAACCTCCACATGACAGTGGCCCAGAAACACTGGAGACCCATGGTCTAAGAAAACCTTCTCTAAGTCTAACCTACTTATCTAAACATTACAAACCTTGAGCACAGAGGTCATGAACACTGAGCAGCCCATGAGCACAAATATCATGAGTCCGGTGAACCGCTGCTCCCTTATGCCCAAGAACTTCGGCTGTTCTCCAGGGGCGGAGCATTCAGACTCCAGCTTCAGGCTGTTCACATGAGTGATTGACAAAACCGTTGCGGCCACAAACCATGGCAGGCCCATCAAAGAGCACACGCCCAACATCACGCCCACCACAAAGAGGTCTAGGTGGTACCCACAGCCTTTCTGTGGATGCACACACATGTACAAACACGTAAGAAGACATTTGACATCTCTGTAGACCACAGGAACATGTTGAAGTTGGTGTCATCAAGCCTGAAGGAGTATATTGTGAAGAACGTTCCAATATGGTACCACAGGAGAAAAATCTGGTCTCGTACCTTCAGCTTGTGTTCCTTCCTGTTAATAATAACGGCAGTGATCTGCTGGTCCATGAAGATGAGGATGGTGCACAGGAGAGCTGGGATGCAGGTAATGATAATGGTCCACCATGGGTTAGGCCCGAGTGGGCTAATGAACCAGCCACGGTCATCTCTGGTTGGCTATAAGGTCATGTGATCAATTATGTATTTATTCTCATATCTCATATCAAGATAGGTTTACAACATTTATGTATACATCTGAAAACCAACACAAGGTATGTTTTTATTGTCATTCTTTGAAGAACTTACTTTAAATACATTGGGAACCTGTAGTTTGGGGGAGGGGACTCCAAGGGCATAGTCAAGTAAAACCATGGTCATGATGGTGATAAAAACAGCAAAGTCACTGATCACTGCTCTCACCTGTGGAATAAACACACATAATAAGCAACAGAATTGCACTATAAAACAATTCATGGCTTGTCTTTGTTGGTCAGGTACAGCAGGTCCAAACTATAATTTTAAGTTTTCACTGTGTGTTTTCAATTGAATCACTGTTTCTCAGTATCATGACTAAGGTATACAATCCAGACGTCCTATTATAGACAACTTCAATTTCTGGTATACAAACCTTCTAAAATGACAAACACTCTCCCTGAGGTTTAAACTACAGTTTGTCTAACTAGTCTTCTTTTAAGAAAATGCCCTTTGTGTCTCACAGAGTTACAGTTATTAGCTGTCAACATCAGTCATACATTCAATGTACATGATCTCACAAACACACGTCTTGCCTTGGTAGGAAAGTAGCGGCTGGTTTTGAACTCTTTGAGGAATGAGGACATGGCAACCGTGGAGAAGAAGAGAACGACACACCAGAACAGAACATCGGGGATGTATGGACCATGATGACCACATGCACTGCCCACAAACTCACCTCTGTAGACTTCACAGCCCTGAAACATAAGATATTTAAAAATCACTTCAGTCCCTGCTGCAAAATGTAGATTAACACAACATAAAAAAACAGTCTAAAATCATTTAACTCATGTGTAAGTGTTCAAATATCCAGAGGATTTATTTTTAGTGGATTATATCGTGCGTTGTATATGTATGTGTGTGTGTGTGTGTGTGTGCAGGAGCTTAAATATAGAGCAACTGGGTGAATTGAGGTGAACCAGCAGAGGATTTACTTTATCTCTGAGTCTTTAAAATTTATTAACCCATATTTGAGCCAAAGAAATGACAAGCTCATATACTCACACTGTCTGTAGGAAGTCTGTAGGAATGTTTAGAATAGCATACTGCCTACTAAAGAAAGTAGTATGCAGTGTACACATTATGTGTCATCCGTATGCATGAAATACCTGAATGACTTGTAGTACATCTGTCAAATGTTGTCACACTCACTTTGACATCCAGGCCTGACCAGTCGATCTCAGATGCACTGATGTTTTTTTCCTGCCAGTAACGCAGTGTAGCATTAGTGGGATCTTTGGGCATTGTGCACACACACCTGTAAAACACACACTGCATTTGATAATGTGTACAGGTCATTTACTAGTATGTGTGTGTACCATTTTTAGGAAAATTGTGGGCACAATTTAGCACACAAGTACTTACGAGTACTGAGTAAGCTGATTGAGATCATTGTGCATGTTAAAAGGGTAAGTCTCTCCCAGATGGATGAGTTTCTCCAGGGCCTCATAGATGAAGATGATGCAGATGAGGGAAGCGAAGGCTTCCTCTGTGAATCGTGTGATGTAACACACCAGTGAGCTTGCGTCTGTGGCGACCAGCAGTAGGCAGAAAAAAGCCGTCCACAGACCGATACACACTCGTAAGGAGAGGTAGGACAAACCATACTCTCTGAAAACACACAGAAAGAATGTGAGTTTGTTATACATGTAAGTTTGCCATACAGTCAAACAAAGTTATGACATAAAGGGATATATTTATGACATTCTTTTCAGAGCAAACATGCCTCTATTTTAATTAAAAATTTTCTTTTCAAGAATCTCTATTTTAACTGAGCTAGTTTTGCCTGGTGCAGTTGAAAATGATTGGACAATAGAGGAAGGATGTATCAACTTTCTGCATTTAATAAATAACTGATGTCTGAATAAATCAAAGCCTCACTTGCAGAACTTGAAGAGGATTTTCTCAAAGACCAAGACCGGCCCTGTGCTGCCCAGGATCGTGAGGGGCTGTCCGGCAAACAGAGAGTATGCAATACCTGTCATTGAAGCTCCAAACAGAGACTCTATTGCACTCTAAGAAAGAGAGAGAGAGTGAGAGAGAGAGAGAGAGAGAGGAAGGGATTATCACACACAGAACGAGATCAACGCTGCTGTGCTTTCTTCTGCATAAATGTACTGATGTGTTCTTACTATGCGTCCTTCAGTGGCTTCCCCCAGCAGGCCACCAAAGGTAATAACAGGTGACATGCAGGCGCAGTAGAGAAAGAGAAAGGAGGCCAGACACTGAAGACTGATGGCATCTGTGTAATCTGACAGGTAGTGAGGAGCCTTGCGCTTAATGTCCAGAAAAAAGCCGCCAAAAAACCTGAAGATCAAAACAAAACATCTGCATCACTCAAATGTCATGCTTTATACTGTGCACATAGTGTTCAAATTTCTATTTATGTTTGTAAAAGCGTGTATATTTGGCTTTTTTGACTCTTTTATTTAGATTTTTTGATTAATAGGCATTTCTAGCTTTTGTTGTCTGTATGTGCCAAAGCATGTGCATGTGCTAAAGTAGGTACACAAAGTGAAATCACATTTAAATACAATTGAACACATACACACACACGGTTACTTACCTCCCTGTTCGCTGTAACTCAGGTCCTCCATGACCTCCGTGCTCCTCAGCTTCTCCCAGATCTGCTCCTCCATTGGCCAGAGGAATCTTTCGCTTCTCCTACAAAGATGAAGACACACCACCATCATTGCTGTTGATCTCATAGCAGAAAACATACAGAGATTAATAGTTTGGACTCTTTGTTCCAGCATAAGATTTGAGAAGGTGTGTCACCTGAGATGGCACATTTTTGGGAGGTTCTATTCTGATGGTAGGGTCCCACTCGCCCGGGGGCAACACAGTCACCTGGTCCAAAAATTCATCAATTCCTGCCACAAGGTCAGTGCGATCTTTTGCCTTATAAGCTACATCATGGAATACCTGAATGGGAGATGTTCAATAGATTCAACATTAACATAACATTAAGTTCATTAAATCATGTATAGAAATGTTTCTCTGTGATGAGCACATGTTTTCACCAACCTCGTCTGTCATGAGTGTGGCGATGGAACGGCCAATTTCGTGATACTGAGGCCCTTTCCCCATTGGCCCCAACAGAATGAAGAGAAACCTGTATCACATAGGGCCATTCACTTAGCAAAATGAACTCAGCTGACTGAAACATGAGTAAGAGTTGTTGAGGGTTGTGATCTCTCTGCTCTTGCCTGGTGGTGATAGGAACCTCTGCCAGGCCATTGAGCAGCACAGCAGGGGACAAACGAATGAAGGCCACCACAGGTTTCTCCAGGAACTCCAGCTCACCCACCAGGATATTGGAGGCCTCAGCCCCTGGTGGGATCTTCTTCATGAAGTGGAGGTCTATCTACACAAATATATGTATGGCTCCTCAAAACACAAATTTAAACTACATTAAATTGATTTTTATTTTTACGAGACCATTTATTTTTAGGCCTATTTAGAAGACTTCATGGAGTATTCCAAAACAATTCTGGATTAACTCCTGTCCAAAATGTGATTCTTACCTTGCTGAAGTCTACAGCACTGTTCTCACGACTGCCATCTGCACGTCCCTCTATAGTGGCAGGCTGAGGCTGAGGAGAAACCATCTGACCTGGGAACAGTTTAAAATTATACAAAAACACATAAAAGTCACAATTAATAATAACCCTTTGTGGTAAAATAAGGACATATATATGAGGTAATTAGAAATTAAAAGCACCAGCCTTTATTAAATTTGTTATTGAGTCATGGGATTATAAACTTTATTTCAAAATAAAGATAAAAGACTACTAAATACTACAGATCTTAGTACTCTAATTCTCTAATATGAATTTCTCCATGTTTAAAAACTAAACTAAATGTGTATTGTTGATTAGAGCGTAGACGTAGAATATGCAGATGGAAATACACTTCCTGATTCTACATCTGCGTATTGCACATCAATGAGTTAGAGATTCAGTCTAGGTTTTCCATCTCTATGTGTTAGAATACAGGTTCCGGCTAATCTACGATCATATTGCCTGATGGTGTCTCCTCAGGGTCAAGGGTGGGGATGACGTGGTACCCATAAGGTGGGCTGAGTCGCTTGCTGAAGGGGATGTGAGGTTTTTGGGGTCGTATGTGGGGATTGTCTCGGGCAGGGAGGGCAGAAGGGCATTGGTGAGGTTTCTGAGAAGCTGACACACACTTAGGACAATGGAGGGACCAGGCTGGACATGACAGCAATTTTCTGTCTCTCACACTTCGATTGAATCTAGACCAGAGGTCTAGAGAGAGGGTATGGCTTGAAGGATGGCTTTTGGCAGCAACTGAGACACAGACAAACCAACAAAAGGGATGATGTGACAGGAACATGGTTAATGTAGAGGACTACTGCTGCTGGAGTGTGAGGTACCAACAGTACCATTCTTATCCATGGAGTGAGGTTCTGACTGCTTCTTGCCGATATCAGCGAAGGAGCGTACGATGGGGATCCGGTTGGCCAGTTTCTTCTGGTTCTGATGATGGTGCTGTTTGAGGAGGGCATTGCGAATCTTTCTCCTCACCTCCTCTCCCAAAACACCTGAGGTTTCGTGCTGGTCCAGAACCATATCTTCAAAATAAACAATTACATATATAAACCATGTTCATTATTTAAATTTTAAAAACTTCCAAGCCAAACCAAGCCACAATGTTCAAGAGGCCATGGTTTTATATTTTAACATAAAACATATGACTAATGTTTTGTCAGGTTATCTGCAGTAGTGCAGTATCAAACACTTTAAATAAGAAACTTTCTGTGACTTGGTCTAGGTTTCCATAAAAAGCTTATGACTTCAGGCCTTATGATCTGAATCTTTGTACTACATACTAATTGTTTAATTTGTTGGTGATGAGAAAAGCGCAAATTTTTGTGTGTAGTTTAACAGCGTCACATTACCGGGACATATTCAACACACATCATAAAACCGCATCTTGCTATCACACACCCCCTTTATAAAAGTAATTACAGTAACTAAAAACTGGGCACACACTGCAATAGGAAGATGTTTAGAGGCTGAGAAAAGGGCTTGAGAAGACGGGTGTACCTGCAATCTCCTCCAGTGAGTTTGCCCTCATGTCTAGCATGACGATTCCGTTGAGGATGCAGCTCCGCAGCTCAAACAAACTGTGCAGAGAAAGCGTGGCGACGTACGGCTTACTCCATCTCTCTCCTCCATCCTCCACATCCTCCTCAAACTTCAGCCATCTTCAGAGAAAAGAGTCAGGACACAGAGAAACAAAATATATAACTATATATAACAACACAACTGTTGTACATAACAACAAAACCAGCAGTTACTAAAAGTAACTTAGCAAACAGCAAAACAAATTTTAATCTAAATCTAACTAATGTAAATAATAATATAAATTAAAACTATTTTCAGTCAGTGCTGGATGGTCTAATTGAATAAAGCATTAATTCCAGAGTGACACACTTACTACTGGTAAATATAGCAAAAATGGCACATTTCTAGCACATTTTATCACACCTGACGCTGTTTGAAGGTAATATGGTATTATTGGACTTATGATTAGATTCACAATTTGTGGAACTATATTAAAACTATTTCATGTACATACTGAAACTAAATAAAAACAATACTTTTTGACAGAAAATAAACAGATACATCGCCAAAAACAATATAAACTATTAGAATTTTAAAACCTATAAAAACCCTGGAGATTGAGTAAAAGTGCTGGAGTGAGAGGCACTTAGAATGATGATTTGAATAAATTTTATTTCACTTTTGTCTCCTCATTTAGCCCCACAATTTAGACACACACACTGTAATGGACACAGGCCAATTTGTTCCAAACCAAACAAGCGTGTACGTTGTGCATATATTGATTTAAACACTTTAACTCAGCAGTAACGTCACTCTGTTGTTTGTTGTCTAAATGTTTGTCTTTAGCATGTGTTGTTTCGCAACCTGGCAGTCTCTTTCCATTCTGCATCTTCTCCCTCTTTCAGACAGATCTCGTCCAGCTCTGTGAAGAGCGCGTGAGGGATGTGCTCTTCGTCGTCCTCCATCCCCAGCAGAAACTGCACGCGCTGAGATGGCGTATCCGCTGGATGGAGACAGAACCATGTTTGTTTCCTCTTTACACATTTAAGCATGTTATTAAAGCACTTGTGGAGCTTCTTTGAGATGATGATCTTACTGTATGATGGAGATTCTCTGCCATCCTCTGTTCCTGAGTCCCTCTCTCGTGACCTCTTCCTGTGGCGGTGTCCATGGTGACGATGCCGTCTGTGTGACCTTCTACCCAGAGGGACATGGACACCAATATAGAGGGTACGGTGGCCTATCAGGGACAATTACCACAAAAAATATTTTTTGAAGACAGCTTTGTATAATGGTGGAGATGAGATCTGAAGGTTGGTGTGTTTGATATGTGTATGAGTGTGTGGCCATGTGGGCAGTCATAGTCATTCCCTAAACAATACAATACAGCACTGCTATGCACACACAACTTCGAGAAATTAAGGAACTTCAGGAGGGTTCAAGTAAGGATACATGTTAGAAACAAAGAGGTTCTGAGGCTCTAAGTGTGTGTGTGTGTGTGTGTGTGTGTGTGTGTGTGTGTGTGTGTGTGTGTGTGTAGAAGAAGCTGGAACGAAAGGTTCTCTAAATGGAATATTTCCTCAGGACCAAGATCAGCTAATGTTAAACAGCGGATTCTTTTTTCTACCTCTCTGTGCTCTGAAAGTGGAGGCACCATTGTACAATTGCTTTGAGATGCTGTTAAACATACACACAACATTGATAATTACAGACCTGTAATCATAGTAACAATATTTATAAGAAATATTTTATAACAATATTTAAAATTCTGTGTTCTTTCTGTGTTCTGTGTAGTGCGCCATGGCCCTGGAGAAAAGTTGTTTGGTTTCACTATGTAAATGGCTTAAATGAACGTAAACTACATTTTAAATAGAATCAGACTGTGTGTTTCACAATTCTGGTTAAGGTGGTTTTGCAGTTTCTCTTACCTTCTAGTTCCTCTTTCTCAAAATTTGTGTTGAGCATGGATCGAGTCCCACCCCTGTCCAACACAGCCTCCTCGTCATTCCTCTGCAAAATAAAACACACTGATCAGACATTTATCATGTTCGTGTGTAGTAAACATGCATAAAGAGGACAAGACTTTAAATAGTTTTTAATTAAAACTCAGGAACACAGGACATAGCTGAGGATTAACACATTTTACACATTAAAACAAACAAGAACCAACAAAACAGAACATGGAAACAAAACCATAAAACACAGAACATAATACTCACAACACAAGTTACAAACACACACAAATGAATGTCTTCTTAAGGATGACTGTTACTGACAGAAAACCCATCACACACTCCATTCCTATTGAATGTGATAGTCATACAGCTGTACAACAACACACACTCTGATCTAGCATTACAACTGGTATATACACCTATTCACCAAATTTCACCATTCACCAAATACATCATCTTTCTGTGACGGATCAATAGACCCTCGCTCCCTCACACACCACCAACGGACAACATCCCAAAATAAGCAACTGCCTGCCTGAGCCTAACCTTAACAGACAGTTTCCATGACAACTAATGCAGCCTGCCGCTAGTTGTCCCTAGAACATAGATGACATTGTTTTAGTTATGGCTTTCCCTGCAAGTCCGACGCCTAACAAACCAACAGATAGGTCCAGTCCAGTCATGTGTCACAACTCATATAGACCCCCCCCCTCCCAAACCATGATATTACCCACCCACAACGGGTGAAGTCATGCAAGAGTTTTTGTATGGTGGGTGTTAAATCCAACCACATCAATGTCAATAAGACTACACAGTGATTTCTGATGCCATAAATGCCATATTGCATATTATTTCCAATGTTCAATCTTAGACACATCCATTCATAATTCTTAGCAGGGCAAAATAATTATTTGCACATTGTCAGATTCACACATTTTTGCAGTAACATATGGCTTATTATACAAGATAAGCAGTATTTTATAAAAAGACAGACGGCTGTGAGACAATATGCTTATATCTGGACACAGAAAGAATGATGGTATTTTAGATGGATGACTTTAAAAGCCCTAATAAGAGAGGAATGAGATCCCTCACAGTGATAGACGAGAGCCATTGAAGGTTAAACACAGTTCTGTAGAGGCACTCAGCACAGATGAGACAAGATATGGACACAGACCGCATGAGGGTAAACAGTGTGCCGGAACATCCACACATATATACACACAGAGCATCCACGTGAGACAGCCTAGAGGATCATGGGATAGGTCAGCATATGCTGAGGGTTTGCCGGCTCAACTGTACATGTGATAAGGGATAAGAGGAGATGCAGTAGAGCAGATCTCATAAAGATCATTTTTAAAATCACAGTCACATTCACAATGGAGTCACAATAGCAGTCCAACATGCACCAATCTATTGTCTATGTAAATGTGTTAGCGATTAAAGCAAGACATGCACTGTATGATTCTTAACAGTCCTTTATGGTGGTTGCTTGTCAGGCTGTATGAACATGTTAACAGCTATAAGTCACGTCACACTGTGGGATCTCAGTTGTTGTTAATGTCAGACTGTCAAGGTTTAAAACAAAATGAAATAAAAAAATAACTCCTGCAAGAAATATGGTTGCATGTATTGTACTATGGCAGTCTGTGACACGTTTGATGATGATGATGACCCAAATTGACACATTCAATTTAAATGGTGGCTAGCAAACAAAAGCAATCTCAGTGTTAATGTTGTTCTAAAGCCACACTGGAGGACTGTGGCTCAAAATGTCTGACACTGACACAACATTATTAGAGAATGATCACAATAGGCAAACATGTCAAACTAATGATCAAAGATTACAGATTCTGAGCTAAAAATTCAGTATTCTTTAAGGATTTGTCTCAACAACTTAATTTCTGCCTGTTCCTCACACAAAGCTATAGCATTGCTCAAAAAACTTAAAGAATACATTTAAAATATATAACACTTTAAACTATAATGTTCAGCAGGAGCTATATAACAATTCATCACATTTTTGTTTCACTGAATAGAATAAATACAGTTTAAAAACCACGAGCAGGTGAGTAAATGACAATTTGAATTACTCTTTTAAAAGCCATTCTAATATAACACACATCTCAGATCGTGACTGATGAGTCATGTTCTTGCACTGTGATGCACATGTGCTCATGTGTGCCTGTGCCTGCGGTCGGAGGTGGTGGCAGAGCACTCACGCCTGCAAAAGAGCCATAAATGGGAATTCAGGGTGAACTATATAGATTACCATGGCAACAAAGCCCAGCAGACTCCTGGGAGGTCCCTTTGCCTGTGATGTCATCAAAATGAGCCCTAATCTCTCCATCTTGTTCTTGGAGGAGAGATGAAGGACACACATGTAGGATACAGTCTGGTAATTTATTAACATGTCTACAGACCACGTCACATGCAAGAGATGGGGGGATGAATGGCTAAGACATATAGACACTGTTGGATTAGAATAACACCTGTGCAAACATAAAAACATACACACACACACACAAACATATATACACACACACACACAATGGTGCCCACTAATGAAAGCTAACAGAAAGTCCCGCATGTCTGTTTCTCTTTATATTAATAGTCTGCTTCCCGTGTGCATTAGGAGGCAAGACATTCTGTCAGAAACCACCTGATCTTACTCTGTCATCACAATACTTTTACACTTCATTTTTGCCTAATCTGTTCCCTCTCCTTTATACATATATATTATATCCTTTTCTCCTTCAGTGTCTCTCAGCAGCATGCAGCTCACAGTGTCACGTGACCCGGCCGCTTGGGTTGAATAATGATGGAGCAGATTCACACATGTGGACGCTAATATTTATGCAGACGCACACATCTACAGGGGCGGGGGAGGAAATGGGGTCACCCTCATATGCCCTATTCATGTAGAGTCGAGCGTCCACAAATTAGAGCTTCACTTCTAATGTTTAAGCAAAAACTGTTAGCAGATTCACATTTATTTACAACTTTAGCTAAATGGATTGCACGATAAGCCGATTTATTAATTGAATTAATCATGATTATCACATATTTCAATTTTTATAAATATCAATAAGCCTCAAATAGATAAATAATCCCAAGACCTGCATTGTGTCAGAAGAAGGCATTAAATAAAGAAAACAAAAAGTGGCTTTATTATTATTATTATGTCTTTATCATTTACTTAATTTAACACATACTTCTGTTCTAGATACACTTAGGGTCCATCTACTCAGGATGTTTTTATATTCCATTGGTATAATAGTATATATAATTATTATATGTAATAATATATAGTGTCAGTCCATGTACACATGCTGCCTGACGTATTTGGTCGCCATGTCACATTGTAAGAACACAAAGTGCAGTTTAATGGGAAGCTATAAAGCATAATTTCAAGAGCCATGAACCCACTGCAGTTTTAAGTATTAAATATTCAGAAGATTCGTCCTGACCTCATTTTACACCTAAAAACAGACTTAACAGACAAACAGACTCCCTGTCTACTACTACACACAGAACCACACGGCATTTCCAAGAATTTAAAGACATGATTGTTTTCCAATATCAACATAAAATTAAAACAGCCTCTAAAAGTTGCTGTTTTTGCACAACTCATTGGTGTATCTCGTGTATGTTACAAATTCCATTTTTAGCCACTTTTATAGCCCCGCCCCCTGACACAATTACATTCTGCTTTGCAACACCCACCATTCACAATCCAATCAGTTCCGGACGAATCCCGCCCTGCATTCATTGAACATCCTGTTTGACTTGGAAATGCATTACATATTATGAAAGTAAAATAGGTTGCAAATGGCGCTTCATGTTGAGTATTCTGCGCTATTGTTTATCCGCACTATATTGCCTAATGATGAAAGGCTTTGAGATTCCCTTAAGACAACCATCAAGCATCAGGTGAATTTAAGGAACGACAGAAATTCCCAGATTCACTAATGAAACCAAATATTATTACGTCACTGGCCTTTAAAAGTCTCTTATTATGACCAAAAAACATCCAGTACTTCCCGTTAACCTTTACCACAATTTTCTGAAGTACAAGACATTTGTTCTCAGATGCAATATTGCTTCATTGGGCATGCAAGTAGTGTCTAGGCCTGATGTGTTAGTACTGCTCATCAATTCACTGCTATTTATTTGGACACCTTAAGATTGACAATGACTAATATCCTGAGCCTAAAATTGACTGCTGCGCCTTCAAATGGTGGGTAAATTAAAAACAGGCTGTAAATATTTCTTTCTGACTATCTTGCTAGAAGAGTTGTGACAAGTCTGTTTCTTATCACCTCATCAACAAGATCTTTGCTCGAACCACTTTAAACCACTTATGCCAACTAGCATTTGGTGTTTTATTTGAACAAAAAAGGCATTTGAAATGCATTTGAACCTGTGGAACCAAAAATAATTTGGTGGCCTATTGCTGACTGTCTTCCTTATTAAGAATTAACACTCTTGAATGTGACCTTCAGAGTGCTTCTGACTGTCTGTTTTCACAACTGAATTAATTTTTATTAATTGACTATCATCTACTTTGCTCTCTAGATATCAGCCTCAGCCATTAAAAACCCCAGTTGGCTACTAATATGGAACAGGTCTTTTTAGAATTAGGGAACTAATGATGTGAAGAATTCTGGTCCAAACCAGAAGTACTGGCTGACCACCATCTTCCAGAATCTGAAGACCATCTCCATCTTACTTCAGTAGTCAAAGAGTATCTCCTCCATTTCATCTTTTCTATTTCACCCTCTTGCTGTCCTCGCACTCTCTGTGCCTCATTTAACAACAACAAAGAAGCTCACTGTTCAGCAGAAGAAGAGAAGCGAAGGAAGAAGATAGAAGAAGATGAAGACATCTTCTGAAACGTGGGTGCCGAGTTGCCCACCACATACGCTGTCCCACATTCATTCACAAGGAAATACCAATTCACTTGCCTCTCCATTCAAACACCTCTGAACTACACAAGTCATTGTATATTCAACACAAATGTTTTTGAGGGGGTATTAAGCCTCCATATATTCTATTCCAATAGTCTTGGGGAGTTATTATCTCCTTGCAGCCTGAATACAACACTTTACAAAACATTCCAGAACTGTCAGCATTCGCCACACAGCAGCTATTAAGTCTGAGGAAGTGCATGGACATGTATATTCACACTACATTCCTGAATAGCAATGGATCACATTAAACAGTACACTGAACAGTTCCAGGTCCTGCACTGAAAAGATGTTTTGTTCCATCCGCTGTACTTCAGTAAAAATTACAGTCTGAATTTACACGCAGGCGTCTCTGTTCAATCTCAATCATTTAGGCCAGGTCACATTCTCAAACACTTCTGTCTGAATCCAAGGAAAACTCAGTTAACTGCTTCCACTCCATTGGGGGCTCAAATAATGCAGATTTCAAAGGAATTTAATGCCAAAATGGCAATTATCTATACTTTAGTACATTTTAAGTATCTATCAGATACATTTAGGATCTATCAGATCAAAAACCAACCATGCTAATAATATAGTTGTGTATCAAACTCAAAATGCTAATGAAAGACAAACATGCATGAGTAAAATGTACATTATAAACTAAACATAAATAATTGTAATATTACCATATAATGAACATAATAATAATAGATTACAATTAAAAAGCTATATAATGTATATTAATTTGTCAATAATTTATGATAAACAATTGTAATATTATTATATCGTGAACATAATAATAAATCATTATAATATCAACAGAAAAAAAATAATAATAAAGTATAATAAATAAAATATTGTATGACCGGCCCACTGCTAATTCTTCAATGCATTCAGCTAATAATAAGAATCCTAAGCAAAGCAGAGACAAAAATACAATTTATGAGCATATGAGAAGATATACTGACATCTGATTTAACATTAACTGAAGATCACAGCTGAGCAGGCGAATTAAAACCATTAACGGCTGATGAAAAGGCCTGTCATATATATGCTTTGAGATAAATGTTGTGTTTTTGATCTTTTCTAAGTGAGTGAGATGGTCTGTAATGAAGAACTTTAAGATCTTAAAAGATTGACGCTGGATCAGATGCGTAGGGTTATCACAGCAGCTTAATGCAAAGAGTAATCACCAAATTACAGCAAACAGGGATGGGGGATTTGTAGAACACTGTGATGTCATCACAACAAATCTCCAGGGTTTAGGAGAGATGAAGAAGATCAGACACTCTTGGGCTAACAGCTGTGATTCTCACTCCCAAAGTCAGACAGAGCAGAACTGAAGTGAGAGCTTGAAGAGTCCTTCAGGCAAAGTTCCCTCAAAAACCAGCACAAATACACAATAGCAGAATAACTTCAGAGTGGCTACTAACACATACACACACATACTGTGGGTAAACACTCAATGCCTTCTTTACAATGCTTAAATATTTTTATTGAAGTATAATTGGGCATTAGGGCAGAATAATTTGATAATGAAGCAAGATCTGCTGCATTCTATTGCATTCAGACCAAGGCAGGTGGTTTTTATATTTAGAGGAAAGGTACGGTAATTTTGCCAACATAAAGCATACATTTGTATGACCCAAAAACATATAGATGACCTAAAAGTTAACAGACATCAAATAAAAATGTAACTTTTCTGATGTCTTTGTGCCATATTCACTACATGTCTAAATGGCACATTAAAATTTATGACAAGATTCCAAAACAAAACAAACTACAGTGTATTTCATACAGAGACCACAGAAACACTGCAATGAGTAACTAAACAGATTATAAAACTGTTTGAATCCCAAAATAATATAAATATTTTAATCATGTAAATTGATCTTGGAATTAATAGTTTTAGTGTTTGACTAAGTCAGACTGGATTTGATGTAAACAAGCCTTTGTACATCAAAACACGAGTACTTCCTGTTAATCTTCCACATGAGACAAAGCCTTTTGCAGGTTTCTAGGACACGCAACCTTGCGACCCAGTTCTGTCTATGGCTAAATTTTCCAGTACTTCATTAAATGATAACCTGCAATCAATCTTTAGCATAGCCCTGATCATAGCCCTGGACCCATTCAACCCCACATACATTAATTACAAAAACGTACAGTCATGAGACACCAGCCATCAGTCACTCTATTCATCTGTTCCAGAGATTTGCCTGCATGTGAGCTAGTGTGCGTTTCACTTCAAAACCATGTGATCATGCAGCACCGCCGATGTGCAGTGAGAGGGATTATTGGGGTGGCTGAAGGGGCTGGGGGGTGAATGGAATCCGAGGCGTTCTATTGGTTGACAACATCAGGACTGATCCCTACAGATGGCTGTGGTTACCATGGAAATGGAAGGATCAGCATCAGCATCCTTCCACAGAGCCAAAAGCAGTGCACTGCCATGACAGTGGCGCAAACACGCGCCAATGCCTCCTCAGCATAATAAAAACGTGTATTTACGGCTCCTTTCATGGAATCCTTCATGAGATTTAAGAACGACTGCTTGTGTTCTTCCTGACCTTGTTTTTTACTGAACATTTTCTTTCTTTATATTCTATTTATGCCTTCAGCATAAAGACTCACAGCACACACGTACACACATATCTGCTCCTTCTAAAGCTCATTCAGATGTTTACCTCAAAAACCACCTCCCACAACCGGATATAACTCCTTTTCCTCACAGAAAACAAAGATGAAGATGAAAAGGACACGAGGAGAGATGAGAAAAAGAGGAACGTGGGAAGGAGAAGATGTACCAAAATAGCTCCAAGAAGTCAGAAAGAAGGTTGGTAAAGAACAAATTTGCATTTACGTTTAAACGTCAAATGTGGGCTGTATTTTTAAATAGTAACATTACTGACAATGACCTGCCAAGCACAGTCTCTCCTGTCTTATTATATAACAAGAATTCAATACTCAATCAATCACATTGTAAGCCAATCTTCACAGGCGCACAGACACAGCATCCTTCTCAAGGACACAGTGGAGCTTAAAAGCTAACGCTTCAGGTTGCCGGACCACAGACGTCCCTGCATCTTACCTGACAGTTAAAGCCTGTGTTCTCCAAGGATCTGTGCTGCATGCTGTCAGCAGCGTCCCAGCGATCGTCCCTTATCCCGAGGAGAGGAAATAAGATAAGATGTTGTGCCAAAAGCGCAGCTGAGATTCCTCTGCGCACCTCAAGCCAAGATAACCTTCCTGACACAGCTGTAACCCTGTCGCCAGGGCTGCGTTGTCCAACTGTTGAGAACTAGAAGCAGAGCCTGTGTTTTTGACAGGCATCCATCCACCAATCAGAAGGGAGATTAGAGCACCGACATCACGGGCTGCGTGGACTGGTAACTAAGCTCTGTGCGTGTGTGCTCTGTGGTGCATGCTTTGTGTGTGTGTGTGTTTGGGTGGTGCGAGCAGTCTATGGGTGCTGTGTGCAGCTCTGAGCTCCCTCCACTGTGTGTTCCTGCTAAAACCTTCAGATGTATTAACATCTTCAAAGCACAGTTTAATGCATGCTGGGAAATGTAGTGTAGCTGTTTCAGGAATAACTAATAGACTGCTGTTTAATCTTTATGATCCAGCTGTTTCAACAAAAGTTTATAAAATTTTAATAATCTATTTTAATTTTTTTTATATAATATAATATTTTTATATTAGTCCACAAAATAGCCTAACAACTGAATGATGCAAGCAAATATACTTGACTTGAAATAATTAATCAAAAATAGATCTTAAAGATACTGTAAGATAAATAACCAATTTGTTCACTGTTCGAATGTAACAATACTATTTCTATTTTTTTGCAAATCACATTAATAACAAACATTTCTTTATATTATAGGCTACTTTATATTATAACTCATATGTAAGCATTTTGTATATACACAAAAGTATAAAGTTATTATGTGCACTTACTAGCCAAAATATGCAAAATTTTGATATATTGCCATTCATGTACACAACACTCACATATGTATATATGTGTGTGTGTGTGTGTGTGTGTGTGTGTGTGTGTGTGTGTGTGTGTGTGTGTGTTTGTGTGTGTGTGTGTGTTTGTGTATTTATATATATATTTGCTTAGAATGTATTTCACAAAGTATACCTGTGTGACATCTGTGAATTCCATATGCAAACTTGTATATATGACTTGTCCAAGCCTATATTCATAATCACAGAAAAATAAATCTTTCCAACACCTTCTGAGAACTGACATTTCCAACAAGAACCCTCAAGCACATCATTAGACAAACCAAACCATAGACAATCACATCTCACAAATCACAGGTTTTAAGTGTGATGAATAGTTTGTGTGTATGCATGTATATCTTAGTGGTTATAAAGATGCATAACAGGCTGAAGTTCCCTGCAGGTCTCATAGCTGCATGTCCTTCTGAGAAGCATGTTCCCTCCTGGTCACACCGTCTGCTCATACTGGCCCCTGTCCAGCTCACTATCTGACCAATACTACAAGCTGTCCTCCTCTCTCTCTCCCTATTTCTCTCTTTATTCTTGTGCCTGCTATATAGACTAAACAAAGATGGTTGCCTTCACCATCCCTTTGTATCACCCGTTCTGTGAACCAAAAGCTTGTGGATGGTGATTTGATCTAACAGCTATTGACAAGCTGTCCACTGATATCCAATCGAGTCACTCATTAGCCTCTCATGGTGATATTAAAAATTAACTCTGAATGAGTCCAAATGAATCATATCATTCGGACGAGTTTAATACACCAGTCACTCGCACACATAAAACAAATAAAATGACTTAAATAATCCCAGCGCACCATCCAAAATGAGAAAAGCAGGAAACGGGAAATAAAAAACAGGCACTTACCCCTTGATCGCTAGCAGGACTTTGAACCTGAAGAGGGGCAGAAAGACAATAAAATCACTCTTATTTTACAAGTGCGTGTTTACACAACACACATCTTTACATCTAAAAACAGTTCAGGAGCCTCAAGTAGCAAACATTTTTCAAGCTACCATCACAATTAGTACAGTAGGTTAGGCTATATTGTACTAGTGATGAGGGACAAAGACACTCGCTTTAACCTGTTTTATCACACACACATCAGGATTCGGGGCACCAGCTGCAGCTAAGCACACAGTGAATTACAATGGTCAGAATGGCCCTCTGGGACACAGATCACTGGCAACCGTTCAACTCACTGAGAGCTACCGCTAAATGTACCAGCCCAGCGAACTGAACCTGCCCACCAGAGACAATTCAACCTTCTGCTGGATCTCAGCCAAAGGCACTCAATCCGCCCCTCACCAAACAGAAACCCACTTCATGAGCGCTATTGTCTATTTATAACCCTAATAATACAATGTTACTTATTGATTGTTATATAAGTTCGAAACAAGAAGCTTAAAAAATACACTTCAAATGTAATCTGTAATGACAACAACATGCATTGAAAACATCTCCAGCTCCTAAAATACATGTGACTAATAAACATAGATGCTGTGAGTGTGTGTGTCTTTGCTTAGGACTGTAGAGATGACAAAATGGATTGAATGCCGGCCAACTCCTCTTATTTTAATCAATAACCAAACACTCACTGAGACCAGAGCAG
>JBAJNP010001158.1:0-64059 GCA_036877545.1 Yasuhikotakia modesta
CGTGGATTCAGAATCTGCTGTGGCTAATAACAATATAATTTACTGTACCTGTAATACATAATTACAGTACATAAGCACATAATATATGTGAACTTTTTATGGCTATGACACATAATTAGATGAGAAATCGTGTGTGTGTGTGCATGAGATGTGTCTATTTCAGAACATTCATTACACTATTCAACAGAAATGTCTATTAAACAGAAATTAAATATCAAGCTGGTAATGTGAAATAATCCCGTCTCAGCAAGAACAACTCCTGCTGAAAAAACATTTGTAAGCAAAAATAACATCCACCTCCAAGAATGTGTATCTGCATATTTATAAACATACAAACATTACGTGAACAATCACACAGACTTTAACCTACAAGAAGAGCCTAAATAACATTATCAAGCTGTATTCAGACGCATGATATTAATATTTCTATTACAATAGAAGTGAGAAAAATGTGTGACCTCTGCGGTCTATCAAGTCAGCACAGCTTGTTTACATACAATTCAGATTCAGTGTGCATTCAATCAGGATTTATAAATACAACATGTAAACATCCACCAGGCTCTCTTATCATGTTTACTGTTTGCCATCCTTGCTTTGGACGGTTCTGTTGTTTTGAAAGGACAGAGGTGAGGAGAGGGGTTGGGCGTTCCTTCCACAACAACTACAGGGATTACATTCTTATACAACGCATGTTTTAACATGCTGAGCACAAAGCAGTCCAATTAACTGTTTAGAGAATCTTTCATAATGTAGATCAGGTAGATCAAATCTCAGCTAATGCAGAAGGGATGTCACTGGCAGATATGAATTACCATAGATCTGTTTCAGTCAGTGGCAGCAACATTATGAGGTTGATCTTAGACCAAATCGATTCCTCTTGCCACCCTAACCGTGAGAAAAAATATATTGTGTCAAGAAAATATATACATTTTAGGGGGTTAGATGTTATAAATAATGACTGAAAATAATGACAAAATGACTTATTGGTTGTTAAAGGTAAAGAACAAAGGAAGTAGAAGGAAGGAAGGAAATGGAAAAGAAGCAGGGAAGGAAAGGAAGTTTATATTCTTGTTTTAGTGTCTTCAAAGTTGTGACCACATGCATTTATTCACATATGAGTGTCAAACATTATGTAACATTTCTGGATTTTAAATATAAAAGTACTTTTTGCAAGTTAAGTCACATTTGTAAATGAACTCTATTCCCTGTGTGTTTGAGGAAATGAGTCATAGAGATAAATATTGTGGGTGAATCAGCATTTTTTCTGAAGCTTTGCAATATATTTTTTTCATTAAATCACAAAACACTGTTTTCCTGGAATGCTTCAGAAAGAAATTTTAAATAGCCAACACACAATTTGCCAAGGAAAAATAACCTTTTAATACCTAATACTGTGAAGAGGAGTTAATGGATAGCCACTCTTTCTATACACTGAACTGTCTCATGATACAAAAGAAAAGCAAGAGTGTATTTATAGTCACGCTTCTGAGGAAAATGTTATTAGTCTGTGCCTTCATCCATTCGGCCTTATATAAAATCTCACACTAAGAACTCCCCTGCTAGATGCAATGCATTTTAATTTCTAATAAATAAATCTGATATCATTAAGTCATATTTCTTAGTTTATTTATATCTGTAATTTGCCTTTATAAAGGTGCACTCTGTTACACCAGTGGTTGGCAACTTTTGGCATGTGGAGGATAAATCCTTGGACAAGTGTGAGACAATATTTTCTATGCATTCATTTTTATTATACATTACATTTAATAAACTTTATTTTTGCTGATTTCAAATGTTACAAAAATATTTTATCTTGATGTTATTATTAAAGGCACCACTGGAAACATTTTCAAACAGGCTTCATAGGCAGTATACCAAAATTATATTTTACATATAAATACTTTGGTGATTACCAATTAAATATTTAAAAACTACAAATTAATAAAAACTACAGATTTCTGATAGAAAAACTTGTTGAAAGTGATCATTTTACCTTAAATGTATACATAAGTTGTCCTCCAGCTGCTTTCTCAGACACCACTTTAAATTTGTTCAGCTCGTCTCTGCTCGACCAATCACCTTCCCTGCGGACACACATGCACAGAATTGTGGGATATCAAAGGCAGTGAAGGATACATCTATGCCGCTTTCAAAAACTGATCAGATGAAGGTATCTCCAGAGACAGGAAGTGAAGCAAACATTGGATTCGGGCTCTATACATTTCTACCCTGGAATGTGTCCTTCAGAGCAGCTTTCAGACCATCCATACGTTCTTTTACCCAAAAACAAACTCCTTGATATAGTGTTACATTGGTTCCAGCTGCCTTTGTTAATAGCAACGATGTGTAGAATTTAGATTTTCATATAAAAGAGAAGAAGTCATTTTTAATATCATTTCATTCCAACTGAATGTGCCTGTCAAGTTTATGTATGAACATTCTGCTACATGCACACTCTAATAGAGACTCTAAGCTCTCTATAAAGGCACCGTGGGTTCTGCTTAATGTGCTGGCAGAAATTTGCATCCCAATGTCCCGTATAGAAACCCTATCCTTGACTGTACTTCAGATATAAAAGGTACAGTCATTCCTGTCCTCTGTTCTCTGGTACTGGCTCTTCTTACAATAAAGTCTGTCAGCCCAGCTTAGTACACATTCTCCTCTATTCTTCCTCTCTCCTTGGTGCTTATGGGGCTACAAATGTGCCAAAACAAACAAACAAACCTAGCATTATTCTGCTTTGCAAAGGAAACTCAACTTGCAAACAAACAAAAAGTGCTTTGCAAATGCAGAAGGTAATTTGAGGAAAAATGCAAAAGTACAAAAAAATGTAATTTTAAAACACATTTTTAAAAGAGATTCTCTCAGCTTTTCTTGCAAATTTTGACTGAGTAATTCAATTTTCAATACAATAAAATTTCAATTATAAATACAATAAATAAAAGTTTTTAAGATTGAACTAATTTATTTACTTTATACATTTTGCACATTTACATTTTTCATCTATTTTTATTTCATGTGTCTGCTAGACAAGCTTTTGTATTGGCCCCCCAAAAAATCACTGCACACTTTTTAATGTTTCCTGGTATAGTGACATTTATAACATTATATTACATTCAAACCTTGCTGTTTTTCTCCCATGAAACATTAGCAGTTTGCTTGAAATAAACTAAATGAGCAGCATTGTGTTAATAAGGTTAATGACAGGTTATACATAGGTTTAAGGCAAGGGACCATGTGGACAACTGAATGATACAATTGCAATAAAGATTATGCTTGCAGTAACAAACCCTAATATTCTACATATGAATTTAATACATTCATTTGTTAAACTGTTATGTGATTTAAACTAATAGTTTCCCATAAAAAAATTGCTTAAATGAATTAGAATTTTAAATAGACAAATTGAATAAACCTGATGCACATCATTTCCAAACTGCTAAATCAGTAAGGGAGGTACATAAAGCAACATCCTGTTACTGTCTGTTTGTTTGGACATGAAGTTTTGTTTGCAATGCAGATGCATTTGTTTGCAAAAATTCTTGGTTGTTTGTTTAGTTTGGCACAGTTTTAGCTCCATAGCCTCAGTTCTTTATAAATAGTCCTGTATGGCAGTTCTGTGAATAATCATAAAAGCGCTACATTCTCCATTTATATTTCCATGTCTTCTCTGTGTCAAATGATATTTCTGTACTCATGCAAGCATCTGCCATTCATTCAACACTCCTGGGTCGGCTGATGAACACTGTACTTCATTTTCAGTGCAGGACAAACCTCAATCTTTTTAACCTTTATCTGTTGGCTTTAATTTGTATTTGTGCTTTTTAGGTATAATTATGTGCTTTGCAGCTTTAAAACTTGTATTAATTATTCACCCCAATACGTGTTTGTAAATGATAACCACCACACAACGCTCATGAACCTTCTTGGCAAACACCACTAGAGTTCTCACAGTGTTCTTGTTTAGAAAATAATTTGGCACTAAACAGCTGCTGTTTCGGCTTTGCAACATTTCAGGCCCTTGTGAAGTCTGCACGCACATGTTTTGCATATGATGAGCTTCAGACTTAAATGCAGATTTCCAAGTAAATCCTCAGTATAAACCACAAAGGGCCATTCATCTGTGAGACCATGTCAGAGACTGACACTATCACGTAGCCAGTTAAAGCCCACCTGTTTTCCACCCAATGCTAATCTAATCCAGTCTTCAGTTGGCCGCTTTGGAATTACTTGTATGTCATTTTCAATCATGGCGCCAAAAGGCTCTGGTTAAAAAAGGAAAGTGTTGTTAACACAGTGTTCTGATATGACTGATGACAGTCTGACACTGTGGTATAGCTGGACTGACAATATATCACAATCTCACTGATTGCCTTGCACTGCAAAAGGGAAAGAACATGCGAAAAACATGATAACATTATGGGTTTGGAGTATATGAAGTTCAAATGATGGATTTGGCATTGCACACATCTGGCAAAACATAATATCATAATACCCATATTATCATAATACCCTTCCATATTTCATTTGTTCTACTTAGCAGTTGTTCATTTATTATTATTAATAGCCACATTTTTGCATCATTAGCCAACAAATGCACAGTAAACACAGCATGTGTAGTGACGTTTATAGTCACAGAAATGCACCTGTAATTTAATGGAGCTGAAACATTGTCTCACTCACAAATCACTTTGTCTTTCAAATGATTTCAGGTTTATTTTGTTTAATATTCTACAGTAAAGTGGTGACGTCTCAGATCTTTACACATCTTTACCCTTTTTTCTTAATTATTTACCTCATTTAGCTCCTTGGATGGGCTAAAATGTTGAGCTACCTTATACATGGTAAATATGAGTTGTGTGTTGTTAGGTGTGTTGTTATGAGTGTTGTTAGGTGTGTTGTCAGGTGTGTTGTTATGAGTGTTGTTAGGTGTGTTGTTATGAGTGTTGTTAGGTGTGTTGTTAGGTGTGTTGTCAGGTGTGTTGTTATGAGTGTTGTTATGAGTGTTGTTATGAGTCTTGTTAGGTGTGTTGTTAGGTGTGTTGTTATGAGTGTTGTTAGGTGTGTTGTTAGGTGTGTTGTCAGGTGTGTTGTTATGAGTGTTGTTATGAGTCTTGTTAGGTGTGTTGTTATGAGTGTTGTTAGGTGTGTTGTTATGAGTGTTGTTAGGTGTGTTGTTATGAGTGTTGTTAGGTGTGTTGTTATGAGTGTTGTTAGGTGTGTTGTTAGGTGTGTTGTCAGGTGTGTTTTTATGAGTTTTGTTATGAGTGTTGTTATGAGTGTTGTTAGGTGTGTTATTAGGTGTGTTGTCAGGTGTGTTGTTATGAGTGTTGTCAGGTGTGTTGTTATGAGTGTTGTTATGAGTGTTGTTAGGTGTGTTGTTAGGTGTGTTGTTATGAGTTTTGTTATGAGTGTTGTTATGAGTGTTGTTAGGTGTGTTGTTATGAGTTTTGTTATGAGTGTTGTTATGAGTGTTGTTATGTGTGTTGTTATGAGTGTTGTTAGGTGTGTTGTTATGTGTGTTGTTATGAGTGTTGTTATGAGTGTTGTCAGGTGTGTTGTTATGAGTGTTGTTAGGTGTGTTGTTATGAGTGTTGTTATGAGTGTTGTCAGGTGTGTTGTTATGAGTGTTGTCAGGTGTGTTGTTATGAGTGTTGTTAGGTGTGTTGTTATGAGTGTTGTTAGGTGTGTTGTCAGGTGTGTTGTTATGAGTGTTGTTATGTGTGTTGTTATGAGTGTTGTTAGGTGTGTTGTTATGAGTGTTGTTATGAGTGTTGTTAGGTGTGTTGTCAGGTGTGTTGTTATGATTGTTGTTATGAGTGTTGTCAGGTGTGTTGTTATGATTGTTGTTATGAGTGTTGTCAGGTGTGTTGTTATGAGTGTTGTTATGAGTGTTGTTATGAGTGTTGTTAGGTGTGTTGTTATGAGTGTTGTTATGAGTGTTGTTAGGTGTGTTTTTATGAGTGTTGTTAGGTGTGTTGTTAGGTGTGTTTTTATGAGTGTTGTTAGGTGTGTTGTTATGAGTGTTGTTAGGTGTGTTGTTAGGTGTGTTGTTATGAGTGTTGTTAGGTGTGTTGTTAGGTATGTTGTTAGGTGTGTTGTTATGAGTGTTGTTAGGTGTGTTGTTATGTGTGTTGTTATGAGTGTTGTTAGGTGTGTTGTTAGGTATGTTGTTAGGTGTTTTGTCAGTGAATTATTTATCACAAGTTTGTATCAACAGTTTGTTATTGGCTACCTAGGTGCAGTCATCTAAAGTTCACATCAAATATTTGTGCAACATTTCATCAGAATGTTTTTATAAGCGATTTCTTGTAGTTTAGACGACTTTGATCACTGAATTTGATGTTTGTATCTTTTGCCCTTTTAAGCACTAATGCAATCATGCGATTTAAGCCCGCAGTGACCCCCTCTCATGCAGCGGGGAACATGCAGCTCATTCAGTGTTCAGATGATTTGGCTCCCGCGGGGCAAAATAAGGCTATATAAATAACATGGTCAAAATCTGAAGCAATCTTCCTCTTACTGGGGCTCTGTGCAGCACTCTCACACTGAGTACATACTTAATCAATATCAGGAATCAGGGTATTATGCACCTTTAGAGTTCTGCTTGTGAGATCGATATAGTATTATTTTCTATCTGCTGGCTATATTTAATTCTTTCATTATTATTTTCCCATTTCTATCAGGGCTTCACTTCTCGGCCCCATTGTAATGTGATTCTTTGCCTGTCTGACTATTTGGATCCCATTTATGTATGTGTGTTTATATGCTTGCATAGACTTGCTCTCTATGTCCATCTGGTGTGGTGACGTGAGCATTATTATTGTATTGTACTGTATTGTATTGTATTGCATTGTATTGTATTGTATTGTATTGTATTGTATTGTATTGTATTGTATTGTATTGTATTGTTGTATTATTATTAGTGCTGCATATGTTATATATTTATATTTTTAATGTGTATTAACTGGATGTATTGAAGGTCTTACAGAATTCTCACAAGCTAGGTCTAACCCTAAACATTAAACTGTAGCATATAACTCGCCTGACACCTTCAGTGCTAGAGACATGGAAAAAGCCCTTGTTGGCTTGCCACAAATAGACATTATCACTAAGATGATAAAGTGGAGTAGGTTTACCCCAGCAACCGCACAGAGCATCCTAGATACTGCCTAGAAATACCCCAGCAACAATGTTGTTACGCTTGCTGTAACTTCTTAAAATGTTTTGGAGGCCTATGGTATAATATACAAAGCTATTCAGTCTATTTTTTCTCCTCACAGCAAAGGTAAAGGGGCAGGAGTTTAATTTATGGTCTTAGGGCTGCATCGTGCTTTAATCTTTATGGGAAATCTTGGTGAGATCAAACATCTATTAACTGGCTCATAATAAAGAAGTTGCTATATATGCAGCGCCTGTGCTAATCTGGTACAAGCGCCCTGATTGGCCCCGGCTACACACTGGGCTGAGAATGTATGTGAGGAATTAGTGGTGATTCTCATTTTAATGTAAATGAGCTTTTGAAGGCGATGTGCCAATCTCTGCACGCTGCAGGAAGAGCGTTTACTGCCTAGCAAATGACAGTTTGGTGATAAATCATCTGTAATTAAACAATTTGGCGTGCGTGTGTTGATACCAGCCATCTTTCCTGGTGGTCTCCTAATGAAGTCGAAAGTATCAATTGGCTGAATGTTGAGGAATACTGGAGAAGACATTCAACGGTCGCTGCACTTGACAGCCTCAGGCTGAGCTCCCCTTCTTTAATCAGCAGCACATTATGATATTTCCCTCCCTGTTTGGGCTTTAAATGTCTGCATACATAGTTTATACAGAAGATCATTTCTTTTAGTGGGTGATTAATTGTTTTTGATCAGTTGTCACACAGCCATGGCACTGGTCGAAATATACTTAAAATTGAACAGGACACAATAAGTGAGGTAGGGTAAAATAAAGCCTTGCTCTCAGCGTTATTTTGTTGCTCATGTTCCTGTCATGTTCCTGTCAGAAATGTAATTTTTCCTTCTTGTTTACCATCCATGTTTGTTGGAAGAGCAAGTGTCAGCACTGTGGCCCTGAAGCCGCTATCAGACAGCAGAGGAGGTTGAGTTGAATATTATCCTGGAAAAGTTTAGGAGTGACACACAGAATTAGGTGCTCGGGAACAGACATGCTTTTTATCTGTGACTAATATTTTTATGTGCTATTTTGAAGAGTTCTGTATGTGACGTTTGTAAGTCTTTTTGGAGTCTGGTGTTAAAGAGTTGTGATAAAGTTGTGATAAAATATTAATTAAATGATTTGTGAATCAAAGACAATATCCTAGTTCATGATGAAACGTCTCTCGGTTACGAATGTATGCTTGGTTAAAAGGGAAACTATCTGATTTGACGAAATAGGGAAGGCCTCTGGTGTGACTGATGTCTAAATCTTATCATATCATACCAATATAATTGGCCCACAGCAGTGTTTGATGCACATCAGGTGTAGTAGTAGGACAGATGTCAGCACCTTCTTTGTCAGAAGGAGACGTAGACAGGCACCTGTAAGGCATGGCAACAAGACACAGTTTCTTGTTCCCTTTCTCAGAGAACCGAGGTTACATATGGATCAGACAGACATTCTCTTGTATAATGTAAGTGTGCCATCCTGGCAGGTCATTGGGACAAGCCACTGTCAAACTTTACCAGCAGTGAGACACAATCCACGAGGCGTCTGCCCTGGCTCACCCAGGCAGACAAGAGCTTTTTCAGTGAGAAGCTCTTGCAACGTGTGCCTCAGTGCAGAAGTTTGTCACCCCAGCAAAAAACACAGAATACGCACGTGTCTTCAGATGTCTCTCAGACAAAGGCACACACTTTCTGAAATTCTTTATACAAAAACAACAACAAACAGCTCCTGAAAACGAAAAAGTTGATGACATGCTGTACAAGTGCCTTAATATACTCACAGATCAACTGCTATGTTATACTGGCATGATCAGTCATGAGATTTAGGCCGTCAAACCGGAGGTGTTCCCCATAGATGCAGTGTTGAGTTCCATTTAAAAAGGAACACAAACCTTGACTTTGAGTTTGGGCATTTAGGTACATGTTTATTGGTGCTTTTAGGTGAAAAAAGAGTCAGGCACAACAAATAATGGTCTTTAAAAGAGTCAGGCACAGGAAATAATGGGTCTTTAACTACAGGCTTTTTTGGCCCCAGGGCTTTCAGAAAATAAACTTTTTCAACTAGGTAATTTTCACCACATCCTAAATGTTGGATTTAACAGCATTGTGTGATAGATATTATTGTGATATGGTAACATTGTGAACATTTTGGCCATTAATAATAAAGCTAATTTTATAAATAGCATTTTTCGTGTCTAAATACACAAAAAAATTCACAAAAATTAAAATGGTTTAGTATTTCACTTTTTGTTTAGAATAGCTTTTGTAATGAGAGATGAAATACGTAATTTGATGAGAATAGATGAAATATGGAATTTGATGGARTTTCAGAAATAATAAAGGAAAATAATAAAAAAAAATAAAGGCTCTGTGTATAGGGCACATGGGTAAAAGCACATGAAAACCAGCAAATGTAAATGAAAAAAGCATGTTAACAAAAACTTAATGTGACTTTTATACAACAAAAATTAAAAAAAAGTTGAAATCTGGATACAGAAATCTAGATGTATTGTTTCTATGAGCATTAACTGTAATTCTTTGCCCAACCTTAATAAAATTCTTTATTGTTCAGTACAGGCAGGGTCTCTTTTTCCCTGATGCATTGCTCCTCTTTGGCCCCTCGTTGCATTTATTTATGCCCGACTTGGAGACTCCAGTGTTTGTATCCATCCATTATGTCCTCCCCTCTTTAATTTTGTTGGCAAATTTAATTTACAAATGAATACCTTGCCTTTCTAATGGCCCATTGGGAAAGCTAAATGCTCTTTTGTATGGAGTGTGTTTGATCACTTTTCTCGTGGTTGCATTTGATGCTAGTGAGCTGGTGAGCTAAAGCTTTAGCTGACAGCAGGAGGAGAATGAGCACTTGAAATGATAGAACATGTGCAGCTAATGCTGTGTCTTGATTGAGCAATTTGCTGCACAAATTTATGTTGTAACGCTGCCAGATTAATTTAGCTCTATATTTTTGTCGGAGACAGAGCTGAACATTAAAACCAGTTTTAGTCTAGGCATCAACAATTGTGTGATTTTCTCGGTCTGCTTCAGACACTGTAAATGGACACAAATGATCATATATTTTTCTGCTTCAGTCTTTCCAAACATTCTAGCACTGATGAACAGCCAGTCAGTGAATCCAGGTGCATGTCTTCCACCAGATTCAGATACGTGACAGATCTGTTTCACTATATAAACATTCATACTGATGTACAACTTACATTTATTCATTTGGCAGACGCTTTTATCCAAAGCAACTTACAGTGAATTCAAGGTACACATTTTTTTTTTATCAGGACTTGCTTTAAAAAAGGCTTAAAAGGCTTTCATTTAGAAGCATCAGCTTATCAAAAAGTGGGTAGAATCTCCACAGAAGTAATGAAGGCTTGATGAAATGAAGGCATGTGTTAAGCCCCATAGACTCAAACACAGGGCGCTGTCATAGCAGAAGTACAACAAACCACAAAAGCATTTGATAATCATCATATAAGCATTTCAAACGTCTACAAGACTAGATATAAATCAATACCTGATGTAAAAACTGATGTAAATTTTAAGTGTCTGTTTACAGAAGTTTACAAAGAGATTGTTTAGTTTAAAGTGGGACTCTCCATAAATTGGGCTGGATGTTTCTAAACTGCAGCCTTGATTTAATCAAAATTTGTCACACACTCTTTATTTTTCTTTACAGCAGTGCTGTTCCCTTCCTGGAGGGCAACGCTAACACTAAACACACACAAACCAGCTAGTATTGGGGTCAGACCTAAATGCTGTAGGTTTGGAAATGAAAATCGGTTCTGTAGTCTCTTTGTAATATTATCAGTGCTGTAGTCTGTCATAATCAGACTTTTAATTATCATCAGGAAGTCTTTGCTTTAATTTGCCTTATATTAAATTACTCAAAACACTGTGCTATACAAAGATGTGAAGGCAGTACTTTGGAAAGCTTCCAGTTTAAAATCAACCAGATTGGACCTTCCTGTTTCCAGCTAGCTTTGGCCATTTTTGAGTGAAGATACTGCAGGGCTTTAGTGGGCATGTCATTGGAGGCTGAGACTATACCACTATAGACTATACCTGTAACACTTGCTGGAATAGACTTCTATCATCTATCTGGAATAGACTTTATCTTGCTTTAAGATTTCCATATAGCAAGAAGGTTACACAGCTGCTCTACCATATTCAGAATTACATGTTAGATGTCTCATTATTTAAGTGTAGCATGCTAACAACAACAAGGGGAAGATTATGGGATTTAGGTGGAATGACAAATGAAGAGAGAAATCGTGTTCAGTTTAAGCTGGTCAGATATTTGAGAGTAATCAAAGAAACAGCTGAGGTAATGTAGAGCTGATGTAAGCCTGTAGCAGCTGGGCTTGTTTTTATCACTCTTTCTCCTCAGTCCTGTAATACATGCCTTACAGAATACTTCACATTACAGTGTTTCCTGTCCTGTGTTTAGAGGTTTATGTTTCAGGCAGTGGTGGTCAAGCCCTCACCTTACGAAACTAACTACAAATCATTTTATATGAAGCTAGTCATTGTTTTACTGTTTTTAAATCGACTCTCAGTTTTTAAGTTTTTACATTTAAGTAAGTTTTTGTAAGTTAAGTTTTTTAAGTTTTATAGTTTTTAAATTGATTCCATGTAAATCCAACCAAAGGTTGTTTATTGCAGTGACACAGAAATGAAGCGCTCAGAGTTCAGCAGAGACAGAATTAACATAGATCAGCACAGGTATTTTATTCTGTTTTTCAAACCTATTTTTACACCCATAATGCAAATTAAAATTTCCCTTTAATTTAAATTACAGGTTGCAGTAGAAATGATCATTTTCTGTTCTCACACAGTGCTGTGATATAGAGTGATGCTGTTGTCTGACCAAATGTCCTTAATGTGAATTACTGTCACGTATCCCTTTGATCAAAGCTGATTCCTGAAGTCTCTCTGCCACTTCCTTACTTAATTGAATCAATATTAGTTCAGGTATTATGCATATATGACTGAGACACATTGTCAATATGTCTCTATGATACTTAAGCCTTTTGGAGGGATGTGTGCTTGTCCTTATATCTGTCTTGGAATGAAATCTCTTTAATGAAATGAAAGTGATGAATTTGTCAATGTATGGTAACCCACACCTGAAACATGCCCTCTGCATTTAACCCATACCAGTGAGAATTAAACACAAACTTTAAGTCATGAACACACACACACACACAGAGCAGTAGGCAGCAGCACTGCTGCACCCAGGGAGCAATCGGGGGTTAGATGACTTCCTCAAGGGCACTTCAGCTGCTACCTGCCAGCACTGGAGTCAAACCAGCAGCCATCTGATTACAGGCCCGACTCACGTATTCATTGTTGCTTTCATTATGACTTTTAAAGTCTTGACCAATCATATACCAGCCCAAAATAAACCTTTTAATGAAACTCAATCAGCTGCAACATCATATAAACATATAAACCATTTGTTAAACAGAACCTGAAAAAAACTGTTTTTGCGTGTTTCAGCATCACATTGCATTGGTTGGACAGTAAAGATGAAAATCTCTGAATAGAGTGATTATCTCTGAACAGAATTCATTAGAGCAAACAGTACACATACATAATGTAACGTCAGAGGAATGTCTTCTCTTTTAAAAATCCCTTCTCTTGGCCATCTTTGCAAAGTGTATAAATGATTTAAACTTTCATGAGCTTGTGTGCTGCTCCTTACTGAGTTCTGATGCGATTGCAGTTATTTATAGTTAGTGTTATATTTGCCTGATAAGCTTTACATAACACACAACACTGATCATCTAAAAGGGGCGGTAAGGGGGGGGGGTTATAGGGGGGGTTTACAGGGGTGATTTTTATCCTTTTTATGCCAGGACACGAAAACTGTTTCGTTCAATGCAGTTTACACAGAAGTAAAGAGATGAAATTATGAAATTATTTGTTCTTCAGACATTCCTCTTTTAAAGAAATAACGCACTACATTTTTGCAATGTGACCCACATTCGGTTGTGAAAAATGTGAAAAATGTAATAGTTTATTCATGGTGGCTTATTTAGATCACCAAATTTTTGGGACTAAACGATACAGGGTCTTACAAATATAGTTCCCATATAAAAAGTTCCTAAAGAATAAAACTCTAAACGAACATGAAAATATACCTCAAACATCTTCTACATACATCTTGGAAAAAGTGTTTGAGTGTCTTTTTGAACTGTCACCGATGGTACATAAGGCAACATGGATCACTAAAGTCAACAGGTTTAAAAGGATCTTTCACATATTTGAACCTAAAGTGGCATATTTGAACCTTTTTGCAGCTACTGTCCTGTGATTCACCTTCATTTGTTTGTTCTTATCCATCATAGTGTACCAGAACAATTCCATTACCTGAGGCACAGCTTTGGAAAATGCAGAACCTTGGGAGTTAAATAGAAAAAACTTTGCTGGGCTGACAAATAGGCAATAGTGCACTAATGTAGGAACAATCTGTACTGGTTTATTTTAAGACTACAAAACACATTTAGTGACATAGAATGTGAAAAGCTTTCATTAATGCCATTGTGGTGCAAGTTCTTTTAAAAGTGTCGCTCCAGATTCTTAACAATGTTAAGCATGGTGGAAGCCACTCCAGTAATCTCGTGTGAAGAGATGGAGCCAAGCTTTAAGGTGCGGACAGACGACCGTACCCTGAGAGATCTGTCATCACCAACCAATGAGGTGCGGTCGCTTCCGCGTGACCATTCAATTTGTTATTTAGGTCCAAGCTGGGGCTCCAACACAGACTTACGAAAAATGTAATGCTATACCGTACACTACCTGCTCAGTTGGGCATGGACAGATTATTACTCTCAGAATGATGGAGATTTCAGCATCTTTTTGGTTTGGGTTTGATATAGCTAATAAAATGGAGAGCTACACTGTATTTGATATGAAAGTAATGAAAGAGTGTTTTAGAGCTGAAATCAGTCTCTTCAAGGTTGCTTTTTAAGTGTCCTTATATCCAGATGATTACCCATCGCTTAATAGATGTTTGAGCACTCAGCATGGTTTCCTGAGCTTGCCCATAAATTCTAATAGAAAAGATGTTTATAGCCTGAAGGCAAGCAAATGAGCAGGGCAAGGGATGTTGGGTCCTAATTACAAATCTTGTTACCATAGCCTGTCAATACCTCTTACATCAGTGGTCCTCAACCCTTGTAACTTTAAGGTATTCTATTGTCAGTATCCCAATATAGATAGACTAATGTTTTCTTACTTGGCTATGACAGGCCAGAAAATAAAAAAGCTTAAAAAGAAGTTAATGCATTAAAATAATTGATTGTTATTAACCTCAGGAAGTTTTTGCAGTCAACATGCAGTCAAGTCTTTTTTTTACCCACTGGTAAATACAGTTTTGTAATTGGGTTCATGCACTCTTTTCTCATAAACACCATCAATCTGTCAAACATTTAATTTAATACATTTGTCATTTTACATATTTTTCTTTTTGCATCTCTTCCTTTGAAGTGGAGACCCGCATTGGTTAACCAGGTCCGGGTCTTATCTCATTCTATTTCATTAGGTCCTAGGGTTTGTGGCTAAAAACCATATGGCTAAAATGTCTAAAATTAATAAACTATCACTTGCTAAAACATAATTTAACATAATTTATAGTGTGCTAGTCAATGTCAAATGTCACAACGATGCATTACAACACAATGTATAACACAGAATGACATAGACTGTATAAATATGCTTGGATTTTTGGTTAGTTGCAATATTGCATCCAAGCATTATGTGTACTCTGAGAACACATAATCGCCGTCACACGTGTAAAACAAATACAACAGCAAAAATCCTCTACAAGAGAAAACACTGAACAAACTAATTAACCTAAGCAAATAAGCAAGTCCACAAAGATCATAAATATGAAAGCAAACAAACAAATATGTAAACAAACATGTGAACAAATCAACATGAAAATAAACATGAAACCTGCATTTGAGCTGAAAACTTGAAGGTTTCTGAAAGAGGATTTGGGAGCAAAATGAACCTTCAGCTCACTCACTCCACTGTTTCCTGCTTTACACAATACATGATGTGCTACAGGTGTCCCCCAGTGACAAGGATGAACATAGCAACCAAAACTCCCATAATGAAAACCTTATTTGGGCCATGATTTGAGTTCAGCCAATTACTCTTTCTTTAACGGTACCAACCCACAGCTGTGCTCTCTCTCTCTCTCTCTCTCTCTCTCCCTCTGTATTATTATTATTTTAGTTTATGGTAGACTTCTGCTCCCCTGACAGAACTATATTGTTACTTTGTCGCTATTATTTTCAGGAGGCCACTATAAGATGTGTCTTTGTGTTACACACTGGGTTATGATTTACAACAGGAGCCAAACCTGTCACAGCAGAATGACAAAAATATAACACTTTTGGTGCTACATGCATAACATCATTTTTTGGGTCATTTTGCAGTAGCTGTCGGCAGACCTCTTGCTCCCCTCATCTTCATTGGGTTGCTGGTTTTAGAATTACAGTCACCCAATTATTGTTTCCTGACCCATGTAACCTGAGGGCTCATCTGTAATGCATGTTACACTGGCCAGTTTTGTCATTGTGTTCTGTTATCCTTCAGACAAACACAACACACTGATGTGTACTATCCTCACAGAGCTCTCCAGAGCTACACCTCCTCCAGATCACATGGATGTGATCCAAATACCTATTTGACAGGAAAGCAGAACATCTTATCTTTGCATTTGGACTAATTCAATGATTATTAAACATGTTATGAAATGTTGCACGTTTTCTACAAAAGATACATATTTGCACAAATATATTTAGACTACAGACTTTACTTAGTGATGATATAAGGACATGAAAAACACAACCAACATAGCAAAAATGTTTCTGAAACACATCATCTGCATTGCCTGTAAGATGTGCACAAAAAGATTTTAAATAAAAACTTGATCCTTTACATTCCTTTCATTTCCGTCTCATCTATCTACCTGCATTGCTCTTCTCAGTGACAAAAGTTTGGAGGGCTACAGTCCTCCTATCACGGCTTACAGGGGTTGAGGTGCCATTCGGCTGCAACAGTCATAAAGTACGTCTATGATGGTTATTGTGGCGATAAAAAGTGATACATAAAACACAAAACAGAAAGAGCTATACCTATTTATAGGCGAGATTATCTGAGCCCTAATCGAAATAGCAGGCAGGGGAGCCCTGTGGTCCTGACAGGATTTTTTTCTCTGGAGCTTTTTTACAGCCTGGATTTAAGCTGCACCTACTGCTTCATACAGTACAGCATGCCTACCTAAACACTCACAGTAAAATGTAATCATACATTAACATGTATTTTTGATTTTGTTTTAATATTTAAAAATGTTTTAATTTCTGTGACATACATTTTATAAATATTTTGTGATATTTTATATTATAGGCGATATTGTAAAGTTGGGGGTTAGTGTCTGTTAGGTTAGCATCAGCAAATATATGTTTACATTTTTATAGTTAGTCATTTATAGTAGAGAGCACAATTTTTTTCAGGATGAAGACCTGTTTGTCTTTGTCTGTTGCAAGACGTTTTAATGGAGGTGAAAGCACCTGGAGAAGATAGCACTGTTAGCAATTCCATTCACTTTAATGGTTTAATGGTTTCTGAAGAGTGTAAACACTGTGGCACTTTCAGAACATTGCTATGTTTGTTTGAACATCCTGACATGTTAACAACAAACTCAGCGGATGGGTTTGGTGAGTTTGGTGCTGGGCTACTTGTAATACATTGAATGAAGGGCAACTGACTAGCTTGTTTGAACAATGACAAAGACTAAAAAGTAAATCAGAAATGCTTTTACTTTAAGTTTCCTAAAATACTAGAACCAATTCCAATGGGATTTCTGAAGTACAGACAAACAGAACAATTTTCATAAGAGCGACGGTCACCACACTTTCTAGTATTAATAATCTTTCTAGCTATTTGTCACTAGCTAGACAACAAAGACTGAGGGTGGTAGACTGTGAGTGTTTCTAAAACATGCAGAATAACTCATAGTGAAACAATTAATTCATGCTTGACTGAATCAGAAACATACATGTTGTGTAATTTTAAATATGTATGGTAAACTAACAAGCTCATTGAGCATCATGTCTGCAGGCGGTGGTGCCAAGCATGAAACTGTGATGACTGGGATGGATGGAAGCAGCAGAGCCAGACAGCCAACAAGTAGGTCACTGTGAGATCAGACATGTTTTTATGAGACTTTAGAGTAGATGTCTAGAAACCAGTATCTCTCTCTCTCTTTCTCTCTCTCTCTCGTGAGTTGCTGAGAGTGTGTTGAAGTTTGTAAGCTTTCTGATGCTCGTTTTTCTTAAACCTTACTTTTTAAACTTTATCTAATCATTATTTTCTTGTTGCAGTGTTGCTTAGAGAAACATTGTTCAGTGAGGCTTATTTGTGTTATTCTGTGAAGGCGGAGGCTGCCGGCATGACTGGTCAGCATGGCTGCAGGTAAACAGTTCAGCTTATTTAAGCTGACGCGCCGGCATGCTGTTAAACTGTCTCTGCCTACCAGGTGTTTGGTTGAAGATTGTAGTCTAGCAGTGAGTGAAAATTGTTGAATATAAAAGCGTTAAATCTGCCTCAACAATGAATAGTGCTGTTGTGATTTTTCTAGATAGTGTAGACAAACTGAATCAGCTCCCTGAAAGCGAAGTAGTCATTCAAGTCACCTACACACCTGTTTTGTCTCTAGCAAATTCTGCTAAAAGGTCATTCTTTGTAATGTGTTCTGTTTCTAAAAAATGAGCTTTAGGGAAAAAAAAAATACAAAATACAAAACTGGCAATTGGTGTTTTAGATAATGATAATTCCAATCAGCTGAAGTCTTCTCATCTTAAACATGTTATGTCTTTCAGCAGACAAGTGCTCATCATTCTTATAGACAGTAACCCAGAGAGGTTAGGTGAGAGCTGTGTAGTCACTAGTGCAGTGGAACCTGTGACTGCTAGCACTGCTAGCCAAATGAAAGGAAATGAAGGAAAAAGCAATGACAGCAGTCAGCCGTGAGCTGACAGAAGACTTAGAAGACAGAAAGAGGACAATGACTCAACAGTAAGTGCAAATATTGGTCAAACTATCAGTCAGTGTTGTTTAATGGGGTAATTGTTGTGAGTGATTCTAATGTTTCTAATGTCAACTAAGAGAAGAAAACCAGAAAAAGAGTCAAGCACAAGAATCAAGAATCAATATTGTAGCTTGAAAAGATGAATCCAGTGCAAAGCTCCTTTCAGTCAGAGGACAGATTGATGGACGTGTAGGAGATTATGTTATGTGTTATGTTAGTGGAGACACACAGTGTTACTCTTTCACTAGAACATGATCCTGTTAACAGAGCACAAAAGGAATGAGATTAGTTAAAGATAAAGTTAAAGATCTAAAGATGTTCCTTGATTCAGTTCAATTATTTTTTATAAACTTTGAACAAATTGGCCAATCAATTTTTTGCTGACACAAATACTATATTGTTTAAATGTCTTCTGTTTGCATTCCTTGTTTTTGTGTCAACCACTGGTATGTTTAAATTAGCTTTATATTTAATATGTTTGACAAAAGGTGGGCTCTTTAAACATTAATAGTGCCAGGGAGCATGAGAAAAGAGCTTTGCTTTTTTAGTTTAAATTAATGTCACTTTCTACAAAAGATGCATAGCACAGCTGAGAATGACACTGCATGTTTGTTTTTTTATGTTTTTCTAAAAACCTAAGTTTTTAAAACAGTTTTTTGTTTTTAGGGATTTTTAACCAATTGCCTGTGATACTGAGAAAATTGAGGGCCACTTGTAAAAAATAAAACCTGCTTTTGAGAACGTAAAAAAGTTAAATAAAACTATGCTTACAATGTCCTTTCAATTTTACCAAGGATATGACCAGGCCTATAAAAGTTCTTGAGAGTGAACTAGAGAATTTGCAGGAATTTGCACTCCAGTGGAGAAAAAGAACATTTTCTAAGTTCTCAGTCATTCAAGTCTATCCAGTTGGGTTTAATGCACACTGTGTTACAGAGCCTAAGGGACAGTAAGGCTTCAGGCATTGTTGGTATTCCTCTTGACTTTTATGAAGCTCCTTGGACTGTGATTAGCAAAGATCTGCTATTTGTTGTTGGAGACATTGCAAGTAAAAGACAATTGGCATTAATGAGATTTACAAGAATTATAAAGAGATTAAGAATTGGCAGTCAGTGACTCTGCACCGATTACAAAGGTGTCAAAGGTGTTTGTCATGACTCTGAAAAAAAATGATGGAACGGATCATTCATATTGCTGAGATCTACTGTATAGTGAACAGGTTAATATCTTCAGTTCATTGGGATTCAATGTTGGTCTGATTTCTATAGATGAAGTAAAGTCTTGTGGCAAATGCTAGATGTGCTTAAATTCAGTTCTGGTCTTATAGTCATGACCCAGGTTTTTGTTTAGGTGCTCCATTGCAAATTCAGGGGGATCAGACAAGGTTGCTACATCCAGACTGTAAAGCCTGTCTTACACAAAATGGTTTCTTGCAGGTGGTTCCTGGCTGCAAATCATTTTTTAAATGATGCTGATGATGTTATTGTTATGGTCAAGAATCAGGAGGTTTTAAAAACCTTTGCTATAGGTATTAATGTTTTTGGTGCTTTGTTCTCTGCTAAAGTGAGGTAAAAGGTAAAAGTAAAGCTGTGGGCTTTTACTGAGGTAAAAAAAAAAAGCTGTTACTTGGTGATACTGTTACTTGATGATGAGTTGAGCAGGAAACTTGTTTATCCTGGTGGGTTCAACTGAAACAAAGGTGGTTTTAAATATTTTAGTGTTTATCTTGGCAATATTTTTTGGGAGGTTTGAAAAAATTGGGAGGTTTAAGAAAAGGATTTTGCCTCACATGTTTTTTAGAGTACACTAGTTATCAACAATTTGGTGCCATACACGTTGGCACAGCTGCTGTTCAGAATACACCTAGTGCTGGTGGACTTTCTCTGTGATCGTCTGCTGTGGACCCATTACTGCCAAAGAGAGAAAGAAGGAAAGGGAATCGTTCATCTTGTCAGAAGGGGTGTTTCTTTCTGACTCAAGTTTATTTAAAGGTTTCTTGCTGGACCTGCAAACCTTGTTTAGAGACCTTTAGCTTGAACTATATTGAGCCAAGGCGGAGAATTGGGTCTTGCTAAGTCCTTGTTTTTAACAAGACGTGCTTATAGTTTGTGCTATCTTTCAAAGTTTTAATGTGGACTGTTGACTGTGTGGGAGATGTTCCATAAACAGAGATTAACCAGCTGTGTTTCCCTGTCATGTCTGTTGAAAGAGCCGGTAGTGTATGGGACCAACGTAAATGTCAAACAAATAATGGGATTTTAGTGCTGCAGCAGTTGGCTGGGATTGTCAAACTGGGACATGTGGTTTATCTGTGTGCACCTGATCTGACTAATGCGGTAGGTTTGGCTTCTCGTGTGGGAGTCAGATCCAACAGGATTGTAAATCATCTGCTGAACACTTGGAAATGGGAACTCACACAGACTGAACTTTCTGTGTTTAATGAGTATTTGAATTGAATCCTGTCAGATGGATTTTCATAATTCTTTCCCTGTTTTTTTCTTTAAAAATTTTAAAAAATCACTGATAAACTGATTTAGAAAGGTTAGATGGGATGAGAGGAAAACTTTGGACAAACTGTTTGTGAAAATTTTAAATAAGGATGCATTAAATGGTCGAACTGACCTTGGAAAGTTCATCTAGGGCACGACAATGAGGTAATGTCTGTACCGAGACTATAAACCACTGTTAACCACTGTCAATTATTGAACATTTAAAACTGTTAAATAGCGAATGTTCATAATGTTGGAGAAGTTTTCTGAGCATATGTTTATTCTTTAGATACAGCCAGGAGTGAGATGTCTGTTGTTTAATTTGACATTTTAAATGTGTTAGGTGACAATCTTAGTAAAAGAAATGAAATAGAAGAGTCCTTGAACTTTAATGTTAAACCTGTTCTTATTAGAATGTTAAAGGCAGGTTGAGGATTTTTGGCATTTTTCAACACTACAAATAACGTGGAGGAATTCACACATTATTTGTCTCACAAGTATCTGGTGTTTCAAGGATGTGTTGTGCCTTGTTGTGAAGAATGTTTTGCTTTTTGTAGATATTTCGAGTTTATTTTTTACATTTATTTTTTATTTATTCTGTTTTGTAAGTGCATTGCTACTCTATTTTTAATAAATAAAGATGTTTTGAAAATTCTAATTCTCTCGCTCTCTCTCTCTCTCTCTCTCTCTCTCTCTCACACACTCCCTGTCTCTGCCTGTGGGGGCTGAACTAATTAGAATCTAATGGACCAAAAGTGACTTGTGCACTTGAGGAAAATAAGAAAAACTAAGATGGCATTCATATGTAAAGGCAAGACAAAAATAATGCTGTGGCGTATCTTCTGGTACCACAATGGCCCTTAAATAAAAAAAGCCAGTCAAGGCTAAAAAGCATATTTAAATGCATGAGTTTTCCTTTTACAACTCTTATTAAGGAACCAAGGCATAATCTTGGGCAATTGAATGTCCTAATGTATATATCTATAATTTGTCAAAGTGTGTATTTTACAGCAGAGCTACCAAATGCTCTGTTTCATGTTTGGGAACTTTATTGGCTCCATTTCTAAGAAGGAAAGAACAAGAGAGAGAGAGAGTGTGTGTGTGTGTGTGTGCGCACAATCATCTTCATGCAATGACAAGAAACATCCTGCAAACTCACTCAGGATTTATGTCATGATTCCACACTCGCTTCTCTTCTCTATTCATATCCCATGACTTTTTTCAGTAAAGCTAAATAACCAATGGCCATAATTTTAGTACTCAGAAAAGCCCATTTCATAAGGGAAAGGCTCTCTCCATTCCCTCCATTCCAGAACATGGAGCACTTATAGGAATGCTATATGAATTTAAATGTACATCCTCAGTGGTTCAGTTCTGATGTCCCTATAAAAGCAATAATCACATTCAACACTTAAATTACAACAAAATGACACATAGTAGCAAAAATTGACTGTGTTACAGTAAATGAGATGCTGAGTCCACAACTGAGGAACAAACGATGGCATGCATTGAATGCATAATTGAAAACTAATGAATCTTGTTTGGATTTGAAAAATCAATAATAATATGTGTTTTATTTAAGTGTCTCTGGCTAACTTGTGTTTGAAGGACTTTCGATGGCGTCCCTGCACTCATGTGACACATCATGTTATGAAAACACACATGTAAACATTTGCTTGTTTTTGACAGATTTGGTTGTTTCTCAAAGTTGTTTCTCACCTGGTTGGTTAAGCAGAACAAACTAAGCAAGAAAAACTGGTGTTTTTCTTAACCATTTTACGTTTCATGGTGTTTAACTGTGTTATGCTTGGAGTATGATTTTTAATAAATACTAAAATTTCAAAGTTCGTGAACAGATGCCAAAAACTTTCTGTAGCGTGTGAGACAGATCAGACAAACAAACACTGGTTATGTTTTACTAATCTTACCAGACATATCTCACTTAACAAACCAACTATGTTCTTGGAGTGCCTGTAAAACTTCCCCCAATCTGCAAGTAACACCCAGATGCAGGACAAGACCTCCGGTGACCATAGCAACACACAGATAAGACTGTTTTACAACCCAAAAGAATGTGGAGACTCACTCTCACTGCTTTTTCTATTAGTATGGGCAAATAAACTGTTTTATTTATTTAAGAATACATAACAGAAATGTATTGACATGAATGTAAATTCATCTTTGGTGAGCCTGATATAAATTTAAAATGGCATTAATTGGCATAAATAATAAAGCAGTTAATACATGACAAAAGTCTTCATTTATTCTCAGAAATAAAGAAATAAATGTTCTTACTCGCTAATTTTGTGATATTTTGCTTATAAGGAGCAGAGTTAAGGAGCAGAGGGCGACTAAACACTGAAAATAAAAGAAGTATCTAACATCATAAAGATGAGTTGGCATAAAAAGAAACTGAAGAGTGTGTAAAAGTGCATGAATGATTGTGAATGATTTGGGTGTGCAGAATACAAGCACAGGTGCTAATTCACCAGCCTGTTATTAGCTGTGCACCTGCACTGACGGTGCGGCTGCTGTGGTGATTGTGAATGGCTACTGTCTGTAGGGATGATCTGTTCCAGTTCAGCCCATTCTTTTAAAAGCAGATGAGCTTCTATGTGTTCTCTGTTCAGGTGATGCCTTGACAGGTAAAGGAAGATTCGAGAAGCCTGCTGATTGGAGGCATGTCCGCCTCGTGCCTCGCTTAATGAAAAAAGCCTGGGGAGCTTGTTTTATGGGCCGCTGTTTGTATGTCTGATGCCGTTTCGTTGTTCTCTTCACAGCTGTTTCTGTAATTTATTCTTCTGCTAATTTAACTGGTCTCAGCTGAGACAGGGAGGCAGGCGCAATAATAACGGCAGCAAAATAAAAGGCCCATCTGCCCCGGCACCAGTCCCTCTCTGTGTCAAGGTTGAAACCCACGCAAGAACTTTGACAAATGAAAGCAACTTTTATTTTTCACACTGTGACGAGCTCAGTGATAAAATAATGCTGTTAGAAGCAGAGGAAATGCCCTCTTATCACTAAAAAGTATTGTTCATTTTCATTGATTAATGCATTTGGGTTTAGGTCAAAGCTTTAAACCTGTTTCTTTTACCTGACAAATGTTGCTCTAATTTGTGAAACATCATGAGCAGTGGTCATATTGTAAATAAATAAAGGGGTTGGAGGGGTTAAGTATTTGTTGGGTGGGGCATGGAGAGGACTAAACTTCATTTAAAACACAGTGATTTAAAGAATTCTAAAGTTTGAACACATTTTTTAAATAAATATGTGTTTTATTAAAATAGTTACATTTTTGTAATTTGTTGCTGTGTGTTTATTTTAAGAATATGAAAGAATTTAAAAAGCAACATTTTTGTGGATTAACCATTTAATTAAAACAACAAGCTTTGCGATGTCCTGGTTTAAGACCAGAATTTTAACAGCTTACAGTTTTACTCCAGTGAATTTACTTCTAATGGATGGGTTTCAGATAATCACTTTTGAGTTTCACCTCTTTCAGCCTCCAAAACTCGCACAGTGGATATTAAAGATAAAAACACTTTTCTTTAAGCACTAAAGACAAAAGCAGCCAATTAAACAGGTAACTGCTGTTATTTAAAATTATTAAACATATATAAATTCAAATATCAAGTAAAATTGTACATTTATAAAGTACAAATTATGAAGTATTCCATTTTAATAATATATTTATATATAATATAAGCTTTACGTGATACTCAACACTATTAACCTTAAGGGGGGGTGGTACGAGGGGGATGGTGATTTAACAGGGGGATGCTTTTTGTCATTTTTTTAACAAGGGGGCTGTTATTCCCTTGCATCCCCCCTCAATTTGGGCCCTGACTATGAGTCGGCATTAAAGGCTTTTCTTGTACTGAACATGAACAGGGAAATTAAACAGCTGCAGGTCACACATTACTGTCATTCATCCATTTCACCAACGCGCTCATAAAGGGTGTGTGTGAGCAGGTGAGAATGGCACCACGTAAGGGCAAATGGGGCATCACAGAGAAAAGTCATCTATAAACAGAGCTGTGGCCATTTGCTTTATACAAAGCGAAGAAAGATGAAAATAAAGAATAAAAAGACTTGAGGCTGGTGAAATTAGACAAATGGAGAGAGAAACGGGAGCATCTGAGACGGGGAAGAGGGGGGTGTTGGGCTGGAAGGGGAAAAAACAGTCCTAAAAATATAAGTCTGCTGAGGTTTGTGTGACAGTGGGGGTTAAGCAATCCAAGGGCTGCAGGCAATCACTCAATTTCAGACATGCTCAGAAGCCTTCGGTGAGAGGGGAGCAGGGCGCATAAAGAAATTTAACAACTTAATGTTTTATGGCCGACAGAAATGAGATCCTTACAGGGCAACCCTGGGGAGAGAAGTTGCCAGATACTCTCTCACAAATACTCCTATAAACACACTTTTGTGCATTATGCACAAATCAAACAACATACATAGTCAAACACAGGTCACTAATAAGAAAACGACTGCCCTTCAGTTTTTTATTTGGCAACTCTTTCATCCTCAATTAGCAGCAGAAGAACATTGTTGCTTTAGGTTTTATTATAAATAGTTCAATGTGCTCTGTTGTCTTGCTGGGAGACAAATACAGAAGTGATGCTAAATTTGCCTTGTTAGTAAATCAACAGTGCAAATGTCTTTCCTTCAAATTCACTCTTTTGTTTAAGGAGCAAGAAAAGGAGGATCAGGATCCATGCAGGAGACGTAGGAGAATGTTGTCTGTGCTTCTCAACCTTATAAATCATCAGTATTTGTTTCGCTCTTAAATGACAACAATGGCTGGATGTCTCAAATGTCAAATAAATATTTCTCACATATTGAAGGAATTGCAAGTAATCAATATATCTAAGAAAATGGAGCCGCATATGTTTTACTGGAACTAAACAGATGTTTGATAAGAAAAACATTAAGTACAATTGTAGGTAATGCTAACTTATTGTTCTTGTCGAGAAAACAAAGCATTCACAACTGAATAACATGCGATTAAAGATGCTAAGTTGTGTTTGTAGCTGTCAGATTAAAGGTAGCATTGGTAATTGTTCTGCGATTACCAGCTTTCTGTTGAGATTCTGATAAGAACACCAAGTTCAGACAGGATATCATGCTTGCTTTTAATTCCACATGTGAAATACTGAAACTCAAACTTGAGAGTTTCATTGAAGAGATGTGCTTTAATCATTAACCTTGTGCCACAGAAAAGGAGGAAGGATGCAGATAGAAAACAGTAAAAAAGACAGAAATGCAGATGAAGAGATGTACAACCACATAATCTCAGTGCTGATGGCACTGATATGTCTTTAGAATCATTCCTCTTTAAAGATGTCCACTAACACGGAACATTCTAGCTTCAGAGAAGCTTTACGTCACTGTGTCAAGCAGCTATTGTTACGTTTGACAAGATTTGCAGATATATTGGTGCCAGAAGATAATATATTGAAACGCCTGCTCAAAAAGCCAAACTAAGTTTCATCATTCATCACATGTTGGGTATTAAAACAGTATGCTAGCATATGTAGCACAATGAGGATTGATTGGGTTGAGAGGCAGGGAAAGGACGAACAATTAGCCGAAGCTCCTTAGGGGCTCAAAGCTTTGCAGTGCTAGATGAATAATGTGTGTCTGATTTTACACACAGACTGAGTCTGTCTTCCTGAACATTTTGCATAATAAGTACCATCAGGATCGCCGGTCATGGTAAAGCTACCAGCTGCGGTTCATTTTTGGGGTACAGTGATCAAGAAATGTGCAATTGCATTACCAGAAGAGAATCTTAAAGTCTGTAGAAACTGTTTAAAGTGCTAAAATGCTCATTCATCTGTATTAAAACACTGTCCTCCAAACTGAGGCTTCATCATATTGTTGTTAGGATGAGGGATTTTAAATAAATGTCTAAACCATCAGAAGGCTTGTTGAGTTCCTTAGAATGTTCTAGTAATGCGGTAACAATGCCAAAGCCATAGCAACTTAAAATACACCCCACCCATAATCCTCTAGTATTGTGGTGGTGACTTTTCACCATCACAAGCAAACACCACTCACATTAAGAAAAAATCATAGAAATTACTAGATTTTTGCTTTTAAAGCTGTTTTCATAAGAAATGTTGCCCACTTAAGTGACATATTGTTTGATAATAAACTTCCTCCAGCCTCCAACTTCACCAAGTTCTTAAGTTATCGCTTCAGTTGAGTTTTCTGCGTTTGGTTCGGTTCATTGACTGTGTCTATGAGATATTCTTATTGGACCTGGCAGTAACCCTGTTGGACTTGAAACAAAATGGTGTGGCTTCTTATTGTGTGCATGTGTGTTGACTTCATTACAGCTGACTGGGTTTGCAGATTGGGAATGTGTTGGTGTGTGTGTGTGTTTCATTAAATCAGAAGTGCAGTCAATGTGTCTTTGGGAATATGCAATTTTGTAAGAAGCTAGTGGAAAAGGGTTTGGTGATGCGATGAGGGATGCCCTGCTGTTTACACACACAAACTCACGTTAGGGAGTCTCCTGCTGTCGTGTGCTAATGAAAATTGTGTCTGAAAGTTTCTTGTCCTTTTTTACCCAGCAGCCCATTCTCCCAGAGGAAATAGATCTCTTAAAACAACTGAAAAAGAGAGAGGGGGGTAAAATGTATGTGAAAGGGAGAAAAAGAGAGAAGTATCATGTGGTGGGATATCTAAAGGTAACATCAGAAATGAACAGCACCAGTTTTCTGCCTGAGGGGACATCTAGTGTAGTGCCTTTATAAAATCGACAATCACAGACATGAGTTTTGCTAATCTTTGCTTTGATGTTAGGATTTTTTTTTTCAAAACTCATGAAATTCATGACATATCCTTGTGTTATTTTTCATTTATATTAATTGTCATTGTTGTTATTCTTAGTTTATTTGTAAACTATGAATATGATTTTGCATCATTTCAAAAATGAATCATAAAATCATCATAAAAGTGCCAACCTTAAATGCCTAGTCCCCACTGACTGTGTGTGGAAAAGAGCAACTGGCAGATCTCTCAGAAATTCTCAGATTATTTTGTATTTCAAAATTACAAATGCTTATCAAGTCACCATATTTACACATTATTATTATTTTTATTATTATTATTACAGCACAATAGTTTTGCATATTAGCATAAAATGTGCCTGCCAGAGATATCATTTTTAATTGATACACTAAACAAATACATACAATTCCCATATTTAGAAAAGCTAAATGTAAAATGTAAAAAAATGTTAGTTGACACTTGTTTGGCATTTCACTATCCACTAAACCTGCGTTCATCAAATCATCTTTTTGTGCCAAGGGTGTAAATATCCACACGTCCTTCTATAGAGTGACTCATTATTTATTACATAGACTGAGATGGAGCCATATGGCACCATCAAGCATAATCACACAGAAATGATTGCTTTGTTTATTGACAGAAAATGAGAATTTACAGGATGAATGCAAGATAGAGTCTGGAACAATGCATTTGCTAATGTAATGACTAGTGCTTATTTTATGTATAAATAATTTCTGTCGAACCACAAATAAGTTTCCACTAGTAGAATTGCAGCACAGTTTGTTGGGTTAAATTGATTATTGTAACGTATAATTATTGTAGTTTATTTTTAAATACAGATATTTCTATCATGTTTAAGCTTTTCACTTATGTTTTTTGTTGTACAGCTTGTGCAGTATTGTGCTGTGAGGATGTTTGCTTTTGTGCTGTGAGGTTGTGTGTTGTGAGGATGTTTGTTATTGTGCTATGAGGTTGTGTGTTATTGTGCTATGAGGTTGTGTGTTATTGTGCTGTGAGGTTGTGTGTTGTGCTGTGAGGTTGTGTGTTGTGCTGTGAGGTTGTGTGACAACTTACCCTAATGCAAAATATCACTGACAACTGAAATCCGTTCACAAATGTTACATTTGTGATAAAGTTTTGATGATTGTTGTGGGCTGGTTTTGTCAGCAGTTTGTTCACTAATGCAATATATGTTTCCCCCTCCAGGGTGAATGGCTTGTGCAGACTGGGGCTAAATACAAACATCTTGGCTATGATTGTAACCTCTGTTCCCTGATGGAGAGAACGAGACTGAAGAGTCTGTCCTTGAGAGCCCATAATCTCTGATCTGAATATAGAAAAGCAAATCAAATATTGGCAAATAAAATTTGCATGCTGTTCTCTGCCCCATACATAAAGATCCAAAGGAAAATGGTGTGACAGACACTTTTTCTGTCACTCTCTCGACATGTGTGTCAGAGAAACGGCTTGGGGGGGGGGTTGTTGGGTGAGGAGCAGTTGGGCCAATACTTCACAAAAACACGTGAAAAGACTTGATGCTTCTCCTCCCTGACCGTGTGCATTACCTGTACAATAAAGATCAGTGGGGGAACACATGTTTGTGAAGATCCTGGGGTCAGCTGTGGTCTAAGGCATCAGTTACCATAGTGGGTAGTGTGAGGTTTCCGGGTAGCTGAACAGGTCTACCTGTGCTCCACCTGTGTGGTGTCTCCACAGAGAGGAACCTGTCACAGGAGCACATCCACTTTGTTATTGAGGTCCCCAGGAGCACGAGTGGCACCAGACTCAGGGGAGCTACTTCTGTTCATGATGCAAAATGACCCAGAAGCTTCTGAAACATTTCTGACTTGGCGCACTTGTTGGTAAGGCATGTCGATTCTTCTGAAGTAATGGTGCTTAATAAAACTTCATCTAGTGTAGATGATAAATCAAGTTCTCTAACGTGTAAATGATAAATGATCTTCCTTCAAACTGCCATCTCTAATCACTAATTAGTTTTACTAATATACATCCTATAATAAACAATCACATTTGCAATAATACCATGTATTATGTATTCTATGTGTTATACATATTTCATAATTTCTATTTCATAATTTTTCTTTTTATTAAATGTAAAGCAGATTTAAACAATGCAACAAACACCATATAAATAAATATGAATTTATTCCATGCCATGCAGAAACACTTGGGAGAGTTTGTCTTTCCCAGTTGACCAGAAATCCCAGTCAGAGTAAATGCCTGTGGAGCATGAGATCCCTGTATGCACACGGCTCTGTGAATTGTCACAGCAGTTTTTGGGTAACGGCGGCTCGTGTGAATGTACAGGCAACAGAGATAATTGTCAGAAAAGGTTTGGCTGTTGACACCTCCCTGCTCCCCATCCTCTTGGCCTAGGTGAAGCTTTCATATGTAAATAACTATACCGTGTGCTATACAAACGCAAACCAAAGTAGTGAGGGGACGTACTCACTGATCAAGAAGTGGTGCTTCTGTAAATTGTAGGGTAATTACTCCAATGTAAAGACAATATGGAATAAAAAGATCAGTCTTGGTTTAATTATACGCTCTTAAATTGTAGCTTGAATTCTGAATTGAGTCTAATGCAAGACTAATTACCTTGTGTGCCACTAGAAGACACATGCTGTGAATTAATCGTACTATATATCCCAGTGCAGGTTTATACAATGAGTAAAGGTAACAAGAGCAGTTTTAGACAGAACTCAATATACCTCAATTTACTCACATAAAGAAAATCTGCTCTTTCATCAAAGCCTTTATCAATTCACTTGACAGAGGTTTGATGGTTACAGCTCTTGGCAGTAACTGTAATCCAAGGCAATTTACAGAATACAAAATACTTCACATTTTAAGCAACTAGCATAAGCAAGTATAAATCAAATGAACACAAACAAAAAAAACAGACTCAAAGACAATAGATCTGTTTAAACACACAGTGGCTCAACACACATCTTCCAGCAGTGTGCTCAACAGAGAGACATGTGCTGGACATGACAACTTCTATTTCTGTATAAATATTTGTATGGATGAAGATGAATCTTATGTTCCTCCACACACATGCTGACCTTTCTGCTCTAGATCCAGGAATGCTAGTCGATATGTTTTAGGATTAGGATATGTTAGCCGTTTACATGTCTTGGCAATTAATAAATTGGCATAAATTGTTCAACATGTTCTCTTCCAAAGATATGTGTCAAAAAGTTCAACAAATTTTGAAAACGTGTCTGCAGGTATTGATCTGCTAATTTCAGCCTATTGATGGAAATGTCTCTGGAGCTGAGGAAGATACGGCTGCACAATGTCATAGTGTCTGCCTAAAATAAGCCTCTTCAGGCAAAACATGAAGTAAATAGTTGTTCAATTTTTTTCCACTGATCAGCTTTGAAACCTGTAAAGCCTGATAAACTTCATAGGAGAAATTCAATGCATTTCAATATAAGGACATACAGTACATTGGTGTTTTTACCCTAATTTAAAGTTTTTCAAACTTATTTGCTGATACAAATTGTAATTTTATTCATAGTCAAAAATGTTTCTTTCTGTACCAAGGAGATTCACCAGACCTCTGACAACAAAAAAAATCAGATGACATTATCTTAAACTAAGTTCTGCTTATTTAGCTCCATGTTCTTGCTATATTTGATCTGCCGTTCCTGATCTTCTTGTTAGTTTTTCCTTGATATGTTTCCTCACATGTGATGAACCTTGACCAAGGGTTGAGGTCACAATGACCCAGTAGGTTCATCCATTTAAATACAAGTCATGAGCACTACTGGAGAGGGCGCAAAATCAAAGCATGTAAACAGTGATGTTACTCTATTCCGGCACTCTCTTATTGTTTTCATTCTTCGCTGTCTACAACAGCTGGATGTTGCCTCACCTTCAGCACCCCCGAGACTCTTCAACAGGGACATGGACTGAGTCATTAAAACACTTACAGTCCTACAGCAGAAAAAACGGTTCTGCTAGCAACTATCAGTGGGCTCTCTCATCAAATGAGCGAGTTTGCCACTGATGTCTTCTGGGAGTTTAAAGCAATAAACAAGAGATTGCAGTCTCTGGAAGAACGACAATGTGAGTCTAATGGCTGCTTGACTGAGGAGTTTAAGAGGAAGAGACGGCTGCATAATCCCAAAATTGCAATAGTTCCTTTAATGAAATCAGAAATACTAAAGCGTGTTGGCGCCTAAACCAGTGTAAGTTTGTTCACAAAGTAATTTTTTCTAGCAATTGTAGGAGTCCCTTGGCTACATAACTCAGAGGAAAATTGTAGGAGCTATGTCCCAAATCAAAGGTAAGGCTAAAATATTTAGGCTAACATGAATTCTCTTGTGCAAAAACAAATAAACATGTTATTTTAATTTCGTACATTTTGCTTCCACAGATTGAACTTGCCATATAATGAGACAATCACCTCATTTTTAGCCTGAGCCTTGGCTGCAAGCGCAGAATAGCTCAATTAAGACCTATATAAGAATGCCTTTGTTGGTAAGTAATATTCATTGTGTTTGTTTTTTGCATCCTGCCTATTTCTGTGCAGTTATCTATCATATGCTTATGCATACACCCTTATGGTATTATTATGGTAATAGACCCTTTTAATTGTTGCTAGTGGCCTGCAAGACATGAAATGTGCACAGAAAGTTCCAGTACAGACAACCAGAGCTGCTAAGACCTTAACACAAAGTCAGAGGGTAATACAGATTACAATCATATGAGGTGGCAAAAAGGCATCTAAAGCCACATCTGATGTTCCATCCAAGCCTCTGGCAAAACTTGTTACTGTGTGTATGTGTGCTTTTATTTTCTATGCTGTTTCAAGTTTTTACATTTAATCAACACAAACTTCCTAATTGTCTTTTTTCTTTCTCTAATATATTTACTTATGTTCTTAGATGATTTAAAAAAAAACTTCATTAAGTAACTGCATTAAGCCACGACCGAAAAATAGCAGCAAATCTATCAGCCAATCACAAATGCAGAAATATATGCATATTTTAAAAGTTGTGGTTTTAGTCAGTAGGTGGCAAATTTGTTGTGATTTCATTCATTCAGGTGATTTTATGTTTCTTTGCGGTTAGGAATTGCAGAGAGAAGTCCTCGACTGTGTTATCAAACAGGCAACTGTACAAGATAGCCGCATAGAGAAAGTGGGCTTTCTTTGCATCATGTATCTACGCAAGTTTAAGCCAGAAGAGCCTCTTTTGGACCACAAAAGTTAACATCACATGATCCAAAGAGCACATTCTCACTTTTTGTTGTATGGAGAGCAAGCAGGGTGGTGGAGTTCCAGCCTTAACCCTAGCTCATCTTTACCCTTGTCCAGCTCCTCAGTGGCTTGACCTGGTGGACCTACAGGATGGCTGTGGTATACTCATCATTCAGCCACGAAATGCTGAGGAAATGGTGAAGGATTCCATTGCAGACCAATGCCTGTGTGTTTGGTAGGGGAATGCAAGGTCAGAGGGGATTAAGCTGGCAAAAACTCTTCACTGATTGGTTGTTTGTGTGTGTAAGCACAATGGACCTGTCTGAAAGCAGCTGCTTTGACAGACATCTTTGAGAGAAAGGTGCTGCATGTTCATAGTCATGTTTTAGCAGTAAGGAAATGTTGCATCCAACCACCAACACCACCAAGTGCCAACCAAAGCTCTTAAATTTAAGTGGAAATGTGCTTGTTGTCACTCACTTCAGCTCCAAAGAACTAAAGCTGAATGAATGGTGCATGTCATCTGTTTATTTCATTGGCCTTTTTTATATTCAGACCAGCGATAACAGTTTTTGTTAAGGACAGACCTCTGGTGTCACATCATCAACATAACATTGAGTAAGTGACAGACAGGGAACTAATAATACAGTTTAGGAACCATGGCTTCTTTTGTGACAACAAGACCCTTGGTACCAAAATACATGCAGAGCAAAAAAAAAACATGAAATAATAAATGTGAGGTTTCAAAACAAAGAATCATGGACTAATGTAACATTATCAACTCAAGTCTTCTTCACTGTTCACCAATGAAAGTGTATTTGTTTGTAATATATAAAACCATTATACCATTATACCATTGGTCCTTTTTTATGTTTCTGTTTTGTGTTTCAATAGGATGGATCATTTTGTGTAAAAACTATGCCAAACTTGGGAACAGCGCCACCTATGAGTCACTGTTTTCCTATGAATTCCTTTGGTCATGAGAGATCTGTCTGATGTACTAAACTTACATCCTTATGAATTAGAAATAGGTATATGTTGGGTCTTTCTGTGTTCATTCTCACAGCATGTTCTTGTTATTTTGAGTTAAATCTCTCCTGTACCTCTGAACCTGTCTGTTATCTGGTTTGGCTCTGATAATCGCTGCTATATGTTTTATTGTAATTGCATTCGTTTTACAACAAGTCTGGCACAAAAACAGAAAAAGTAAAACATATTTCACAGTGACTTTAATCCATTACAAAAAAAATGTTCCTTCCCAGATGGTTTTCCTGTGAGAACTTCCTGTTTTCTGTGCTATTCATTGTATGCAAGCTATTTTTTTAACAATGCAACATTGTAAAAAAAAGCACAATATAAATAAATTTCAGTTTAAGTGAACTGAATTAGAGCCTTGCCTGGTCCTGTTGTTCGACTGAGAAGTTTCTAACCTCTTTTTATATTAGTTTCTTTTTATCAGTTAATCTTTGTGCTTCTTTTCATGTGAGGAACGGGCATTGATCCCACCTCCTCCTGTTGGGCTCGCTTCTCTTTCTCCTTTGGTTCTCTTCTAACACTGTTCATTGGTATTATAAGTCTGAGTGGAAGCCAATATTGACTTCCTGTCCATCTGTATTATAAATACCCTAACAGAAGCAGTTTAACTTATATGTCATTTATTGGATTTACAAAATACCAAATTTATCAACCCGGCTGAGCGTGCGCTTGTAACCATATTCATTTAGAACCATTAAGTTTTATGTCACATATTTATGCCGCAATATATGCCGTTTACAGTAAAAAGCCTTTCAGTATAGTTACAGACAGTTCTATGTCCATTTGGACACGTCAGTTTTGACATTTACTCCCAGGGGAAAGACACAATATCAAATTTGTAGACTAGGAAGAAAGTAATACAGGAGTAATACAGGCCTGCAGACTTGCTTTGGGAGACAAGCTCGGTCTCTAATTAAATCACTTTCTAGTTCTGTTGTTGTTATTGTTGTTTTTTTCTTTCTTTCCATATCTCAGCTGTTGACAATCTGTTTGCTGCTGACAGTAAAGCAGATTTGGGTTAATGGAGACTGGCCCTCGGGCCCCAGTGTATGCTGGGTATTTTCACACCTGCCTGAAACACAGACAATATCGCTATCCAACTTAAATGACAACCTGATTCCGAGAAAGTTCCTGAATTTATTGCCACATTATCGCATATATCATAATTATGTTTGTCTTCATGTGACATTCATGAGCTGCTTTTGCATGTAATTAACCTATTGCACATTCATTTAACATATTCATTCCAATCACAATCAGCAGTAAAATCCAATGTAAAGCTGATAGCTGTGTGTTAGAACATTGTAGATGACTTCAGGTTGATCTAAGATGGTCATTAGTTTGATGGACATAAGCAACTAATCAGCTACCATCTACCAGTTTGTGCGTATGGCCATAGAATGGGGCAGTTAATACAGCAGTGCTAGACTGTGATACAGTCTTCAGGTATTGGCCAGCTGAACTATTTTTGGCAAAAAAAAACAATTCTCTTTTTTGTTACTCTGAGCTGCTTCCACATGATGACAGTCACATCTCAGGAAGTCATTTTATTTTCACCTGACGTCTGACAAAGACAGCAATTCACAAGTTCACCACAGCTCTTGACATTCACACCAGCAGCCGGAGGCAGTCCACACCTTCACTTTGTCCATCCATCACTTCTCTAGGGGTTGAGATGGAGGGATTTTCAGCCCACCAGCCACCCCCAACCGCCAAGCAATTGCTTTCTATCTAAAGTGGTGGTGGGGATCAAAGCACTGTATATATCAAAGCCTATCAAATCTTCCTCCTTCCACTTCTATAACAAGGAGATGAAGAAAGAGAGCATTCGCTCTTCATCTGCTTGATCTAAATGTGGAATCCAGGAAAACCCCAGAAGAAAATCATCCGCTCATGGGAATAGCTGAGATTGGTGGAGAGAAGGGAAGGGATGGCCTAATGTTTCTGGGAGTAACTGTTTAGAATGAAACTAATAAATAACTAACAGAGGAGGGGATGCCCTGATGGTTTAAAAACAGTGATTCCAGTAAACACAGATATGCTGCAGACACTGTCATAATAATAGTCGTGTGAGAGAGTATCAGTGTGCTTCGTCCAACTAGGCAAGCAACAATAATAATAAGGTTAAATTTTACAAGGGTGTGTCTTTGTCAAGCCAATATCCTAACAAGAAAGAAAGTGTTTTGCAGTGAACTGTTCCTTTAAAAAGAGAATGTGTACATACATTTTAAATCACTTGCTCTGTCCACAAATCGTCATTTTCTCTGATCACAGTGGTACCTTGGATTAAATATATAAGGATGTAGAGGCTTGAAAGCTTGTGCGCGTCCCACCCCATCTGGCTGATCTATTTCACCAGCATCCCTTGCTTTTGTGGATGCTGTACATTTGCTTATGTACCTGATGTTTCCTTATTGGATATAGTTGTTTGTAATCTTTTGCTTTTAAGATATTAAAAACACCAATTATGAGGTTTCTTTGGGGAAAAGGACATTGCTATTCAACTTGCATGTCTACTATTGAACCTTGCCGGTATTATACTGTAAACCAAGATTAATATGCCTTTAATCTTCAACAAACAGAAACAATATTTTACTGTAAGCCCACCACTGGCCTCTTAGGGCAGACCAATTGTACTGAAGAGAGAGAGAGGTCAAATGTTTTTTCCAAGAGTTTTAAGGACATACAGCAAAGACTGTGATTTCTATAAAAGAGCTTTGACAGGATGCTGATAGAATCTTGAGATTAGAAACTCTTCTACAACATTCCCCTCCCTCCAGCCTTCCTCTTGCCGTTCACCAGCCACCACAAGAAACTGCTATCTAAAGTAAATTTATAACTGCCACTTCAGCAGACAATCATGCTATCAGTGAAAGCTCACTGTCTATCACTCTGGCCCTGGGAGTGCAGTAAGCTCTAGAGTAAATCTAACTGGACCTAATTGATGTGATGTTGTGAAGGCTTAGGCCCTCAACTAGACCCTCTTTATCTGCAACATACTGGCTTTTCTGTGTCAAGACCTCACTTTCATTCTATTTTTGACACTCTTTTTGTAATAGTCTCCCACTGTCTTTGTCTGGTTTTGTTGTCCAGAACACAATTATATTATTAAGATGAGGTTGCTCTCTCTTGGGTGCTTTGAAGACTAATGGAGTCCATTCATGTTTCTTTTTACTATTAGCTTCAATTTCACATTGCACAATTTACTAAATCATAGTAAAATAGCCAATGGAATATATACTAAAGTCCTTTAGACAAGTCTGGGTTTGTGTAGACACTGAAAAAAACAAGCTAGAGAAACTTGTCAGACTGGCCTCCTTTCCGTTAGACAGTAGACATGACAGCTGTGTTTGTGACTGTGACTCAGGACAAGAGTGTCAGATTTAGAGGAACAGGAGAGAAAACAAACACATATACCACAGTTTCAGGAACAGTATAAACACCAAAAACTAGATGTTCATAACATGGCTGCTCAGCATTATGAACTGTCTCCCACACATATCATGTCAATCCTGGCAGCAGTGTCCTTTCAGAGGTTGCTGGGGCTCATGGCAGCTGCTTCCACCATGACATCCTTTGGTCTCCTGCACATGAGACCCTTGCAGTAGTGGCTAAAAACCAAGGGGTTTCTCTGAGAAAAACTCTGTTCCATATAATCATATAATAATTTGTTCCCTAGTTATATGACAGTGTTGGGGTGTTCTTTTCTCTTAAAATCATGTCAACAGTCCCTCAGAGTATGGGATACTGTCATTAAGGGCCCTTAGGGGTCACCATGTTTCGATATTGACAGACAATATATTAGTGGTTTTCTACGTAATTCATTAGGGGGGCTGAGGTTCCACTCTTTTGCAGACTGGCTTCTGTCATTCAGGGTGATATTTGTCAGGGAGTGCAGATGACATGAGGACAGGGGCTGATGCTCAAGGAATGGAGATTTCACCCCCAAAAAGGTTCACTTGATTTGGCCCAGCAAATCAAGTGCTTCCTCCCTGGTTTCTGCTTAAGATGTTTGTGGCCGCAATGCTCCATTAAGTGAGAGACCACTGAAGAGGCACCACTTGGTGGTGTGCTTCCTTCATGGAGCCTGGTGGATGAGGCCTGCAACTCAAGCCATAGTCCCAGACTCGGATTTGGCTGTGAGTTCTACGGTTGTCCATGGCACCCTTCCACCTGTCTATGGAATAGCCTCAAACAATAACTTCTGCTTATCAGAGGTTAATGCCATTGTTTACACCTGTCCCTTTTTTAGCTTCTGTGTTATCCCTGTCATACACTATGTCAAGATACAACCTAGTTTCACATGTGCTTTAGACACTTTCACATGTGCTTTAGACACTTTTATATGTGCTTTTAGAACTATCAAAGGCATTACCTAAAGCATGGTCATATGACTCAGAGTTTTGTTACCTTCTCAGACAACACAGGTTGCAGTCATAAGCTGCAGTTGCAAAAAAGGTTGTTTTGTAGTAGACAAAACTTAAACAGACTATGAAAAGTAAAAATGTACACAGAAGTGTTGATGAATAAAACTCATAAGGGTTCATAGTACAGTGCTGTATTGCACTTTTTGTGCTTGTTGAACATGGACTGCGAGTGAGGAAACAGTGATCCTTAATTTCATACTGAGCCTGGGCTGCAAATTCCATTTATTTACAGGGAGAAGGGTATAAAAAGTGTACCAAGTGTACCCTTGTAAAACTTCTGGTAAAAATCTGTGTTATTTCCTTTGTCGGCTCCTGTCTGTTGAAGTAAAGAAACAAGCCGACTATGGTGATGAATTGTGACGTATCTCATTTCCCCAGGCCTTGCAGCAATAGTCGATTAAGGGGAATAGGTTTGGAATGACCTACAGTTGGCCGTAATTTAACTATTTTGCATACGCTGTTGCATTTTGTGCTGCACAGGACAGGTGTTTTATTTGCCTGGTTATTTATTGGCTATCAACATGCTACTAATGTCCAGCAAGGGACTTGGAGTGTGGTTGTAGATTATCATGATTGCCACTTATTAGCATTGAGCTGCCTGTGTGTGTGTCTGGGAATGTATCCATGACCCCTGACAGGCTTTGAACCTGAGTGATATGTCACAAAGCCTCAAACATGCCTGTTCATAATAGAATATTACAATGTGTCAGGAGCATTTTATTTTTAAATAAAGCTATATACAAATGTATCATCAATGAAACAGGACAATCACCTTGTGACAGGCCACCTCCAATATTGTTTAAAATCGAATGTTCTCCAGCAACACATTGTTTGGTATAATTTAGCCATGCAATCAATGAAGCAGCTGAGAATAACTGAAAAATATTCTTGGCCCTCGCAGGCAATATGAAAGGCAGCGTTTGTCTTTGAGGCTGCCTCTGCCAGAGGTTTAACCTGAAATCTGAGGTTTTCATCATCCCCTCCAGTGATGAACTCCAAGTAATGAACAATTACAGTTGACAAAATCACTTAAAAATATTGAATTATTACATTATGAAGACCCTTGATGGGAACAAATATATGCTTGGTCATTTGGTTTCAACTCAATCAGAGATCTGTGGCTCACTTTTAATACTTCTCAGAAGCAAGAACAACATAAATAGTAATAAAAGCCAACATGTTAATTGCTGTTGATAAATAGTTACTAAGTAATCCTCTAATTTGTAGATGGATGTCAAAATGACAATTTACATCTGAAATATGGTTATATTAACAGATGCAAAGATATAGTAACATTTGTAGAAATGTTCTATATTTGCACCCAAATATATAATATAATATAGTGGCAATAAATGTTTTGTTTGTCATTGTAAATTATGTAGTGCAGATAATTTATGCACATTTACATACAATTTACATTTCTGAACAGTACTTATAGTAGTTGTTCTGTTGAAAAGTCAATGGTGATGTTGTTACGCCATTGTTCCCTTTAAAGGAAATCTGATGCTGCATCATTGTTGTATAAGAGAATGTGGTTTAGGCATGCTTGGGTCTGAAAAGATGTACAATCAAACCTTTTGATAAGCAGGGCCTATTTATAGACAGAGCCATGTGATGTAGTTTTGAGCATCAGCTTGTTATCTTCAGGAAGCTGTTTGTTGATCCATGTGCATGTTGTTTGATAAGTTCAAGCGATAGTTGAGGAAGAAAACAGATGTCATCACAAGTGACAAGAAAACACTATTTAACCATGAGTGGTCAAAAGTGTATGTGTTTTGTTAACAAGCAGATCATCCTAGGTTGGCGTTTCTGTTGACCCCAGTTGTTCTTAGCTGTCAGCTAAGTTGTCAACAGATTATGTGAGACTAAGAAGCAATCAGAGGTGTTTAAGGAGCTCCTCCTGCTGGGCCCAGGCATCTGTGGCATTAGGTGGTTTATTGACTTATTTGTCTGCCCATAAATCCAGCTCTGCTTAAAGCAGAAAGTCAGCTTGGCAGCACATGCCCCCTGCAGAATGCAGGCCTTGCAGCCTAAAAGTTCAGTCTGAGAACTGTAATTTCCTCAAGGGTTGCGTAGAAGAAGAACACCAGATGCCAGCAGCATAATACTGGGGGCAACAACAACATCTTTTGCCAGACCCCTATCAAAGCCTCCAGAGGGTGTTTCTTTAGCAGAAGTACTCTCTATTTCATCTGCCCCATCTTGTCTTATTCCTATGCGACCATCTCTTGCCAGTTCTCTGCCTTTGGTCACTGGATGGGTGCAGAGACTGAAACCTCTCTCTGATTTTCAGTGTGAACACTTTATACCACATTATCCCAATGACAGACTGTGGTGCTAGGATAGCAGTAGCAGGTGTGGGCAGATAAATTCCAGATCTTGGAGAAGGGAGCCATAGAGCATGTTTCCCCTCCCATATGAAATTTAGGCTGTTACAGCCATTAATTCATATTACCCAAGAAGGATGGGAGCTACACGTAATTTTAGATCTGCATCATTTGAATCAGTCTCTCTGGAAATAAAGATTCACAATGTTTCACAACAGCAGCAGCCAATGTGATTCCACTGGGTCTACTGCACAGGAGGCCATTTCAATTCTGGCTAAAAAAAGGTTTCCTCCCAAAAGCCACCCTTTAAGGGTGATAAGGGTTACATGCCAAGGCCTTTGCACCCTTCTGGAAAAAACCCTGGTTTCACACATTAGGTCCTGCTTTCATGGCGCAATGCTAACACAGGTTTTTTACAAGTTATATAGTCATCAAGTCTGTGGTCTGTAGGAGGGCCTTCATCTCTTATGGCACATAAATTGCCTCAAATGAGGGTGTGCTTCTAGCACCAGATAGGGATCTGGTGATTTTTGTATTTAGGTGATTTAAGATTTTGCTTGAATCATATTCTGCTTTATGTAGGTCAAACATGTCCAGGTATGTTACATGATGTTTTGGAACCACACATCTTAGGCATGCCTAGAGTTTACTGGGTCAGATGGATTCTTGGTATGCAGAAATGTTATTTATTACATAAACTATTGTTGGACAATGAAAAGAAATGCACAGATTTAAAATATAAATGACAAAGCAGCAACTTTGCTGAACTTTTGACTTTAAACTTCTGACCATTCCAAGTCTGGTGGATGTCTTGGATTGGGATTCCCAATCTGGATAGATCTTCCATCAGGGCTAATTCTTTTACCCCTTTCCAGAAATTTGAAAACTTTGGATTCAGCCTCTTAAGTAAGCCAACAATGAGTAGCTTTCATAGCTCCTTCTACTTGGTGTGTTCTAGAGAGGCAGTTTTTTGTCTGGTCATGTTGACCAAGTTTACTGCCCAAATCATTTCAGTGCTGGAATCCCTTCAAGAGTACTTCTCTGCAGGATTAGCCTCTGCTACCTTTAAGTATTATGTTTATGTGCCTACTGTTTCAATGCCATGATGAAGATTTGAATTCCCTCGAAGAGGAACATCTCAGGTTACATATGTAACCCAGTTCCCTAAGTAACCCAGTGATGTTGCCACACTTCAGTTATGCCTGCATGGCTTGCAACACATAAACACTGATTATGTTGTTTGCATGTGCATTCCAAAGGCTATATGGAGCACAACATGACCTGGACCTTCCTATATATAGGCACATTTTTACACCTGTGGTGCAAGGTGCTATAAATGTTACTTACAAAAGCCACCCTGTTGTAATCATTGTTAACCACCTCTATGCCATCAGTCCCTAGGACTACTATGAGCCTCTTACTGTTTGCGTTTTTCCACCATTAAATTATTGCCTCACTTAAAATCTCTGCAATTTAGAATCATCAATGTTTGGCATAATATCAACATTTCATGCCATTTCAAGCATGTTAAGAGCCTCAAATACACCTGAATCCCTTCACAATTTAGCATCATCAATGTCATGGCATAATACTTGGCAAATTTTGTGACAGTATAAGTCATAAAAAGTTGTGACAATGTTGGGTTGAGCCCAAGAAAATTTACTAATATGGTGAGTATGGTAACCATGTCTCTTTAGTCAAAAAGGGGCTAAATATCAGTTGACTATTTTAAAGCTTTAAGATGTACATTCCCAGTTACTAAGTTGCTGGCCGTATGACCGTGACTCACAGTGGTCATATCAGTGTCATTAGCCGACCACACCAAACAAATCTGCCTGTACCAGGGGGCGCGACAGAGCCTCTCTGCATTGTACAGTCCTATGGCTTATGTTTAGCACTTCTTTTTCCTCTTCTTCTTACACTATATCTAAAAAATGTGTGTGTGTGTGTGGGGGGGGGGGGGATGGGGGCACGTGCACTTGTTTGCTTACTCCATGCTAGTCTAGGGAAAATGGCACAATGCTTATAGGACTGTTGTTTTCTTCAGTTGATGCACTGTTTTTATTGTTCCTTCATTTGTAAGTCGCTTTGGATAAAAGCATCTGCTAAATGTATAAGTGTAAATGTAAATGTTAAGTACCAAAGTTACTGAAAACCTAGGAAAAAAATATAAAATAAAAATGATTCATAAACTTTTAGGCCCTAAACAAATAATATTCCTACAATTGAAACATTTTTTATGTTTTCTTTTGTTGCAAAGCTGGCTTTCAGAGCTGTTTAAGCAATTGAGTCATTGGAGCCTTTATGCTCTACATCTAGTTGTCCAGCTTAATGTTCTACAAACATGCATCAAGACCTCCTCCAGATAATTGGCCCTGTCTGTTAACCATCTGGAATGGGGTTTACCTGCAGAGGTTGAGAATAAATTAGTTCATTTAAACAATACATTACACAGAATTGTCTGAGGAGAGCAGATCATGAGGCACTTTTAACTGATGGATCTTTCAAAAAAGGCAATTTGTCTCTAAATCTTTGTCTTCCTTTATTTGGAAAATATGTCTTAGAAATATTGCATCTGACATTACCATATTGGGAATGTACTATGTTTGGTTTACTATCAGTGTGAAGGTCAGGTTATATGGGCTATTTATTATTTTTAACCAATTTCAATGTTATTCCTTTTTTACCCATTGTTATTTCTGTGAACATTTTGTCTATGGAAAGGTTAGCAGGCAGGATTGTGCTGCTCTGTGGTGCAATACAGTCCCTGCAGTGTAATCAACAGGGCTGATGGTGTTTGGGCCAAGATAGTCAGAGGAGAATATTGCAGTCAACTGTTCCCAGCCAGGTTTATACCCCCATCCCCATTCCCTTTCTCATTTGCTACCTGTTTTGCTGTCTTCTGCTGTGTCTTGGCTACAATGTTACTTTCCAATGTAATTCTATTCTAAATTATTTTGCTTGGTGGTTGATCTTTGATGTTTCAGAAAACCTCACTGAATTATCAGTCATGTTTTTTTTCTTGTTTTTATGTTTTAAAACTGTGATTTTATTTAAGTCATGACTATTTCTGTGATGTTTTACACACAAATGAAGATTATTGTTAACAAACACTATAGGAATATGCCATCTAATATATTAGGATATTATAGTGTGGTGATTTGGTCTAGGACAAATTGTAATTAGAATAGTTCATACTCAATATATTAGCTGCTATCCTGGAAGGTCTGAGCATAGAGCGCAACAGCGATTGAGGCATATGAGATTACCAGGGTAGTTTCCCCAGAGGAAATATAAGAATATAGTATGTAGCGTGTTCCTGTAGCTCAACTGGTAGACCATTGTATTAGCAGTGCAAAGGTTGTGGGTTTGATCCCAGGGAACACAAGTCCTGATTTAAAAAAAAATGTATATCTTGAATTCAATCAAGATGCTATGGATAAAAGTGTTTGCCAAATAAATATACGTAAATGTAACATAAGAAAATACCATGTAAGAAACTATTTATTCTCATTTCTGTCTAAAAGAAACAACTGGGGTATTACTGAGATCTCATTTGACACTTTTCTATCCTAGGGGTTGTTAAAAAATAATTCTTCTAAATGTGAAGGGAATGCTAGTTAAATTTAGCACTTAGTTTTTTTGTTGCAATGATCTGATGCAAAATATTAGCTAGTGTAAAGTAGTGTACCAGTGAAGTTTATACTGGTCTAGCAAAACCAGCATGGACCACCATGATTTTCCATTGGTTTTTGTTAACAGGTTTATTCTTACTAAGGCTATTTTTGTGCAGGTCTCTTTGCTAAGGTTCCCGTTTAATGAGAATTAGGCTGAAAGTGTCAGTGGGCAGTAAATGATCCCAGTAGAACCTGCTTGGTTATAAATTTAAGAGGGAACAAACACAGAAACCTGCACACACTGGACCTGCGTAATGGTGTGGCACAGAGTGCCCAACTACTCCTGCATAAGCCGTGTTGATAGTCTCCTGTCTGCCTCTCTTCTCATTTGCTAGCTGTTTGACTTTCACAGCAGCTAGGCTTGTTTTTGATGAGTTCCACTATAAAAGCATTCTTCCAGCGCCAGCTAATTAGCCATGGCGTGTATTAATCACAGCATGGCTGGAGACAGAGTTATGGAGGCCTCGACACAGTTCCCACCCCATCAGGTCAGCCTGTCTGCTGGTTCATGTTTGGCGCATCACATGTGTTAACCTTGGCTGGCCGGGTTATTTGTCTTTGCAGGCTGCTGCTGTGCCTGTTCGGCATCCACAAGAATCAGTCTTTCAAGACGTGTTAAACGCTATTAGAAACAACGTCGATTAGGTCAAAAGGATAAACGCAAAGACATCTGAACTTTGAGGGTTTCTGAAGTGACAAATTTCTATGCATAAAAATAAGAAGAGAAAAAATATGAAAAAAAGTAGTTACTTGCCCTACACTAGTTACATTGGAGAATGTATTTTATGTCAATGATGAAACATTATGAAGTTTTATTCTTATAATGCTACAGCAGTAAAAACACATGGTAAAAGGCCTGTAAATGTAACACCCATGTCAAGACTGTCATGTTGGATCGTACCATTGTGTGACCATATTTGGAGTTCCTGTTTTTGTCTTGTCTGATTAGTCCCACCTGGTTGTAATTCATGTTCACTGGTTTGTCTTTATAGGCTGTTTCATGGGTGAGTCTTCGGGTTGTTTTTGGTTATTGAGGTTTTGGTGTGTTTGTGTTACATGTTCATGCCTGCCTTGTTCATGGATTATCTGGATTACTTTATGATTTGGGTTTTGTTGTTTCATGCCCGTTTTGTGAGTGTATTTATTATGAAATAACTGACTGAAAAGTAGCTGAGAATATAATTCTGCTTTTTTGTTCTGTTCATCGTTTTTGTTCTGTGTTCATGGATTTCAATGACCCATCGTTTTGTATCCTCCTGCTGGAGCAGGGGGAGTGTTCTCTTGACTACACTGAACACTGCCTACCCTCAGCCCACCATCCATGCAGAGGCTGAGCTGCATGGCTGCCAGCTACCATCGGTGCTGTGGCTGGAAGGTCCCTTGTCATCACCATGAGTCTTTGAATCCTGGACTCATCTCTGCCCTCTGACCCTGCAGCTCCACTATGCCACCTAGCTCCTTGTGTCCACCTGGTCCTGTCAGTCCACTAGCTCTGTCGTCAATCTTGCCTCACCCTGGTCTGTTATTGACCATCCTTCAATTCTACTCCTTTGCTTTTGCCATGTCCCTCCATCCCACCGGCTTGGTTTATAACAGTAAACATCTAAATGTCTGCCCCATTTGTGCTTGTGTGCGAAAGGCCCTACTGTTGTTTGGGATAATGGTTTGTTGGTGTGACTTGCTGAAACCATACTGTAATTATAGGGTTTCTTTAATTACTGGTTTGGGTGCTATGAAATGGTTATGAAGTGTTTTCTTGATTCACTTGGATATAGAGAATTTACCACCCAGGTAGCTGATCGCATAATTAAAAAATGGCTTATTTACAAAAATGTTGGTTCAACTTCGTACTTTGTATACATGTTGACATGTTATATAAATGTTGTAAATCAATGCATGTAAGTACTAGTAATCAAAAATGGCTGTTCTTCAATGTGAAGTGCCTGCCAATGTGACTGCCAAGAGCTTTCTGGAATGAAAGGTCATGTGATAACCAAGCCTTTTGGACTTTAAAATCTATGCTTGTAAAGTGTGGTGATGAAACTGCAGTCTGAAGATGCAGTGCCACATTGACTTACTTACACCATGTGCATTGGTTGTGGTCTCCTGAAGCCTTACAGCTCTTCTTTAATTGTTCTTTCCAAATTCCATTTTTCTGACAGCAAGTGTCTTTTAACCAGTAAAATAAAGCTTTGACATATAAAAACACTAAGATGGCTTCCTGTAATTTTTCCATTTGTTATGCTCCCCCAGTGTGTTAAAACCATAACTGATCTCTGTCCAGGTTTATCTTTCTTTGTGCCAGTCACTTTGGTCATAATCGTTTGACCTGGGCTGTTCGTTTCTGTTTTCCCTTACATACAGATTTATTAGCCCAGCAGAATTTAAATAGCTTTATTTTAAGCATTGATGTCACATGCGTCTACAACTGAAGTCTACTTATTCACAAAACAGTATGTACTTTTGAAATGATGTGACACGTAATTAACATGATAGATGACAGATATCATATTAAGCATATGCCGTTCCAGCTTGCATAGAGATGCTTCTTCAGAATTTTATAGGACAGGAGTATAAAGGGATTTGCAATAATACCATAAAATTTCTGAAGTCTGAATAATAAAAGAGAAAGGGAGAAAAGGAAATAGCGACACAAAATCTTTAGAATTGTAGTTACATCTTTATGCTAAACGCAATATTAACAATTTATACAATTCTACGATGAGCTAAATGTCGTCAGTAACTCAGTAAGCAAGCCAGCAGGCTGACAGTGAAAATATAATTTTTTTAAGTTGTTTTTTCTCCCTCCACTCTTGCATCCATGGCAGCCCATAAAACCATATGCAAAAACGTTTGACTCGTAAGTCCTAGGAGCAAAATTCCTTTTTACTGATTTATTGTCCTAATTCCAATGTACACAGATGTATTTTTCCATCATAGCAAATGAAAGATATTTTGAATGTTTAAAAAATACAGAGAATTTGCACGAAACTTGGGATGTAGCATCTAGAAACATTCACAACAAAATGTAATGGAATTTGTGTTGATTGCTCAAATTGTTATTTGATACAATGTCAATAAATTTGCAGCAAGCATATTAAATGCATTTACTGTATCTTTGCAAAACTTTTGTCTACTGGCTCCGTAGGCATCATGGTAAGTGATTGTGCCTCACCAAATATAACGAAATCTAACTGATCTGCTTCTGGAGTTAAACTCACTCGCTCTGTGATTGTAGTGTTTAACATCTCACAGCTCCTTACATATATCTATCACATGTCTTCAGAAGACCTGAAATATAGCATACAAAACATTTTGACTATTTTATGGTTTCCTCTTGCTTGTTGGCATTGTAGCTTAATAGCCTCTGTCTTATTTCACTTTCATCAAATACAAAAGGCCAGAATGTTCTTCAGAAAACTCAACTACTAAGTTCCACTTAAAATAATTTTGGTGAACTGTACTTTAAGTACAAGCCCCAAAGAAAATTGTTGAAATAGGACAAAATGTTTATTTTTGAATATTTCTGAGCATTCAGAAAGTATCGTTGCTCTCTAGTCTCCCTGAAGCTACAGTTGTACCTGTCCTTTTGATATATGTGTAAGAACATGAACCTGCAAACTGCATTCTGACATGACCTTTGCTACTCTTTTTTTTCTTTGCTAAGTTTTTCCAACTGGCCTAGCTTGTATTTGTAAATTAAATGTTCAAAAGTAAAGAGAATTTGATTGAATATACCTTAGAAGTAATACCTTGCAATTACTTCTAACCGCAAAGAATTGGTTAGATATCAGTGTTTATTCTTTCATATTTAACATGAATTATTTTGATACTAGCATGATTTAGCATGATGCTAGCATGTAGAATGTTTGCATAATTTTGCATGTTATAATGTCTAAAAATAAAGGTGCCATAACATAGAACATAAAGAGCTCCCATTTGATGAATATTTCACCTAGAACCCCTTCAGGAGGAATAAAAATAGACATAAAAAGGCAGTTGCTGATGCTAAATTAAAGTATAGCGCTATAAAATTATGTTAACAGTGTAGCTCAGATATTTTGGGGTGAAAAAATATATTGTGGAAAGATTTAATCAACTAGGTGTGTTCACACTAAGATCTCTGTCTTTATAATCTTTGGTAGCTTAATTATAGTTCGATCTTTTAGTTAACTCTCTATGACCTCCTGTAACTTTTGGTTTAATTATAAGAACGTCTTATTCATTTATCTACATGCATTTTTTTATTGTTGTTTTGTGCTGAGATTATACTATTAGTAATGCTTGTGCTGCCCTGATGGGTTTGGTAAATGATTGTTGGGGGAAAAAAGCCACAGTCTTAAACAAAAGTCCTCTTTTGTCTTCCAATTAATTGCATTGCTGTCTAGGAGAAACAATTGAAACATTAAAGAGATCTCATTTGTCTTTCGTCCGTCCCATGGGCTCAGGAGGTCTTGTCACACCAAAAAAGTGTCATCTGTCTGCCTGCATGAGATCTTCCATCATGAAATGTTTATAGTAGCAACAATCTATCAATAAAAAAATAAATATATAAACAGAAAAATAAACGATGCACCATTGTCATCACTTATCCTCTCTAGCAAGAAACAAAACGTCATAAATCCAGCAGAAAGGATTTGAACACGCTGGAGCGAGCAGCATACAGACGACTGCGTTAAATGCAACTCAGCCTTATCTGTCGCTGGACTTCTCCAAGCTTCAAAACGATTGTTTCACTCAAATAAACTGATTGAATATATCATGCCTTCCTGGCACAGATTGAAATAAATCTTTGGTATCTTTCTTTTTTTAAAGCAATTTCTTAGCCGGTATGGCCATCAGAGAGGAACTGCCTTTCATAAATTCCTCTCTGTGACTGCATAAATCTCCCTTACCGATAGCATCAGAAAGAGGGAGTGTGTTTGTTTCCCACACACACTGGAAAATCCAATGTTTTCAGAAGCTTAAGTCTAGACCTGTATTTATGCACTTGACATTTTGTGTCAGTACACATATGCTTTATGTTACACCACAGGAATGCTCAAACCTTGAGTGCATGAGTGTGTTATAAGCATGCGGTCTTGGCAATATCAAGTATGTTTTTGGACAACTGAAAGCAAGTTCATTTGTGAGGTTGTGTGCATACTGCACATGATTACTGTACATGTTGTTTATATCCAGAATCTACAGATTTGTAAGTCAGTATAATAAATCCTGTTTGTGTTTCTGTGTGTGTGTCCCTGGATCTTTTTCATAGTTTTTAACATCTATATGTGTTTTTGTTACAAACAATAACCTCATGCTGAATATTTATTGCACAAATATTGCATATTTAGGCCTGAAGTTTTGTAATTGTACTGGTGTGTGTTTTTCTGCACCAGTCCAAACAACAGGATGTCTTTCATTTCTACACACAGTCACAGAGAATGTTGAGAGAGTTTTCACTCTCAAAATAACTAGTACAGCATGTGAACATAATAGAGATTGATAGAAATAGTCAAATAGCATTTCAGCATCCAGCGACCAAAAGTGAGTTTGACTGGATCCCTTTATCATATGGGATTGTTTATGCCAGTGCTGTAATTGGAGTGTTGTTCTTTACCTATAAGACGCATTGTATAGTAAACTTCTCTCTGAGAGATTGCATTAAAATTCATTGACTGCCATTGCAGTCAAACACACAAAAAGAAAAGTGTGAGTTCAGTGTGATTGCAGCTGTTTTTCTAACATTGTCCTTTAGCTGCTAAACAACCTCCTGTGCCTTTATGCTTAATTATATACACTAAGCAACTGATTAAAACAAAGTTCTTTCAATTAGTCACTCTTTCTCTCATACACACACCTCACACATATAGACCTTTTCCAACAGGGTAATTAAGTCATCATCCTTAAGTATCAACATTAAGGTAAATATTTGATGTGTGTCTGTGTTGAATGTATAGCCCCCACAGTTGCTTCAATCAAATTGAGCCCCTACGTGCTATAATCCATATTAGAACCACAGGGAAGAAGGTCTGCAGCCCAGGAGTAACGTAATCACTAATATATGAGGTATCACAGGGGTCTGGTGTAAGTGTGTGTGTACATGGAATAAATGGAACATAAATGGAGTATTTGTGTTGGGGACTACCATAAATTCACACGATTTGACATAGGCTTAAAAATGCCTAAACAATTATATAATGCAAACAGTGTTATTATTATTTAAAAATACAAGCTGTTGTCTTTTAGGATTTAGGGATTATCTGTAATTATAATTAGGAGTAATTATAACAGGGTCAGTCTATAACAGGGAAGTGTTCTTCTTCCAGTCCTCAGTCTATGGCAGCCCATAGAATCAAATATAAGTTATGACATTTGGCACATAAATAGTGGACAGCCTGAAATGTTGGACACTCACAATAAGCTATGAAATCCTTGTTAATACCTCTTACCGCTTTGTATGCCATGATTAGGATTTTTACAGTAACACTGTAATCTTTGCTGTATCTTTGCCATGCTTTAGTGTACTGCTACAAAACTTGGTATGTGTCATCTAAGGCATGACCTGTGAATGCATGCACTGGTTCATCACAACGCCACCTACTGGTCCAGAGATATAAAAAGCCAACCACATTGCACCAGCTGATCTGTGCCTGCAGCCCATTATCATGTCAGATGTCAGCACACACTGGGCCAGAACTCACTGTCCAGTCTTGTTAATTGTAAAGGGCTATTTACAATCTCCAGCTCCAATGAGCTCTCATGTGTTGATGTGTCCCCTGTTGTTTACTCCTGGACCTAGTCTGCTGTGTGTCTGTTTCCTTCACCTATTGATAGAACTCACCTGTTACTCACCTGGATTCCCAGCATGTTGTGTACTGTCATCACCTCTTAACCCTCCTGCATCTGTAAGAGCAATTAAATCAGTCTCCTGATCATCACTGCTTAGTTTGCTGTTATTTACCTGCTCATGTGTGTTACACCAACAGCACCACAATAACATTCTCCTGTTGTCTGAATCTACTTAATATAACAGTACTTTAAAGGGATGTTTTGTAGAATATGTGCAGATTGTTACCTAACACAGAGTCATTAGCAGCTACTAAAGTGGTATCAGAGTTTTAGGTGGTGCAGAAAATGATGTGACATCACTAATTAAAGTGGTGATTTCTCCATGCTGTAAACATAATCTTTTGCTCTCCTTCTTCCTGTTCCGTTGTTGTCAGGATGTGATTGATTGTAATATCTCATAAATATATACTTTTATCTTGTAAGCACCAAGGGATGAAGCAAAAGAATTAGATGCAAAGTAACAGCAAAAGCTGGAAAACAATTTAAACACAAAAAAACATATGATTAAGTTCCCTTGAGGGAACTTGACAGTGCTTCCAGTCTGACACTAAAGGGAAAGCTTTTAGTGTGGCTGGTGTCTGAATCTCATGTCTACCACTCAAAAAACATCAAGTGCACACACAAGTATAGTAGGACAATAGTAGAGCATGTCATCAGGTTTTTACCTTTGCCATTTGTATGTCTAATGTCGGGCCAATGGATACAGCTGCTTAAGTGTGTAAAGAAGTTCCACTGTCCGCACTCAGGCTCTTTGCCTGGATGGACACCCCATGTTTCAGGTCCAGCAGCTCACATAAGGGGTTCTCACTCCCCTGCTGATAGGGGGCATGATTGGTCAAATCATCCAGGTGCCAATGAGCCAAGATATGCAGGATGACAAGCTGCTTGTGGTCAATCTCTCAGTGGGTGAAGCTTCATCTTTGCAGGCTCTGACTAAGTTGCATTACTGTGCAATAATGGGTGAGATTGGTGCTGCACCGCACAGATGCAACATGAGGGCAAGTTGGCTTGCCAGTATGTTTTTCAGTCCTCCTTGTTGTATAATTTGAGTTTAGGTTTGGGTCTTAGACTGGATGAAGGCAGGTCCTGAAGGTTGAGTTAAGAGCTAAGTCCAGTACTCTTCTCCCCTGGCCAGAAAAGTACATAGTTGCTATAATCTCCTGTGGTGTGATAATTAAGCTTTTATTGTTGAACACGGGATGATACAGGGTCCCCTGCCTTTTCACCTTCTAGTTAGCAAGTGGAAAGTGTGTTGGATGCTAGAAACTAGCAATTTACTGGTTCTTGTTATTGTTGTCTTCTGTGGCTGGTCCTTCACCCATGAGAGCTTGTATTTCCTGAGGTGAGCAGATGTGACTGGCCTCTTTGCTGGCTCCCTTTAGGCTACAGCCCCTCTGGGTCAAACATAGAACAGTCCCCTTGCTATAGAGGATCCGCTGCCAGAGCTCCATTAAGGGACAGTAGTTTTGAGTGGGAACTACCACTATCTGTTTGTTAGCTCTTCAGATTTCTGGCTCTAGGATGAAAGTAGAGTAGCATTAAAGTGATGGCAGCTTAAACCCATTTTATTTATTTTTAACTAGGCATTTTGATTGGACGATGAAAGTTTGATTGGACGATTTGAAATTTTGATTGGACGGTGGAGTTTGTTTGATGCTCCACATAGATGCTCCACATTCCTTAGGAAGGGAATTCTCTCAGGGAATGTTCTCTGTACTCCTATGGATCTCAGTTCCCTAAGAAGGGAACAAGCCATGCTTCAGGGCCACCTGTTTATGTTATGCCTACTTAAGTTGATGCTTTACAGGTGCTCTAATCTAATGCTAATATTTTAGATTGACATGATTAGACAAGAGATTCAGACCCCTGTCACACAGAAGCTGTTCCCCATAGTGACTAACCAGATGCTGTGTCTCGTTCCCATTTTTCAGGAAGCTGAGATTACATATGTAATTGAGAGACATTTTGCTGCATTTTTTACTTTATTTCATAGATTGAACTATTTACCTTACATTAAGCGCTCTGTACACACCACGATAAGCACTGTCTAATAATGTTTCTCGTGTCTGAGTGTCTGGGTAGCCCTGAACAGGGTGTTAAAAAATATCTGGTGTTATCAATTACCATCTGACTGTTGATCAATGATAGCTGTGCCAAAATTGTGTTGTCAAATTTTTAAGAAATAAGCAATACTGTTCTTCTCTTTAAAGAGGAACTTGTCTAGGGTAAGAAATGGAAAAGCCGATTGTGTTTCTTCTGAAGGGCCCAAAACACAAAAGGCCCAGCATACCCAGTGTAAAGTACCATCACCTCAAACATCAAGGGAGAAAGAATTAATGAATTAATTAATATATAAGTAAGATTATTATATTATATTATATTATATTATATTATATTATATTATATTATATTATATTATATTATATTATATTATATTATATTATATTATATTATATATTTACCAATATATATTGGTAATTGGTAAAACTGATGCCTATTTATTGTCCTTACAGTTTCTATGATCATTGAAATTAGCATTTCATTACCACACACAAATCACAAAAGACTAGCCCAGCTGACGGAGAGGAGTTTATACAAACTCAATTTTGACTGAAACGATTATGATTAAAACATATGCACTACTAATTATCTTAACCTTAAAACATCAATTTGATGGAGAAAGACTTGCATAAATTGTCAAATTCAGTGCGTTGATCTCTTTCCAAAGCACTAATTTTAGCAGTCTGGTACAAACATTATTTTGCTTTTCCATCTGGCTGTTAAAACCTCACAAATCTTGACTCTCAGAATATGTTTAAAGCAAAGCAGTTGGCGGTTCCCAATTTTTGAGAGTGTATGTTTTATTTGGTCAGTAAATGGACCGTAGGGTTGTGCTGCTCCTATATGTTCTACTGGTTAACCACCATACTTGGCCACACGTCACTTAGTCACTTCACTATTTAGTATCACAGTTATGGTGAAGCAGACTGGGTTTGATTGTGGTCTGATTCAAATAGTCAGTCTGTGTTCGTTCCTAATGTTTCTCAACTTCTCTACAGCCTTTTGCTTTCACTCAAGAAACACCCGGGGCCATTTCATAACCATCATCTGTCCACAGGCTGAATTCAGCCTCACATTGGCTGTCATGGTTGAAGATCCAGACAGTGAATACTAATCCCTGATTCTGTAAGCGATTCAGTGCTTTTCCACCCAAATAATCATATGGATTGTTTGGAACTTTATTCAGATGGTCTGGCGAAATTACTTCAAATTGTCCTTGTTATCCTCTCTTCTCCTGCCCTCTCATTGCAAATGATGACTAATGCTAATTGACTTTTTTATCTTTTTAAATAGGGCCATTCTTCTGGATTGGTTCAATCCATTTCCTCATCTCTGTCTCTCTCTTTTAGCATGGTGTTTGTAATTAACATTTATAGCTTTTCTTCCTCCTTTAAGCCATGCTGTCAGCTTCGCTTAGCTCACTTACTATTTTTTCCCCTTTTTATCTCTTTTTTTATAGTGAGGACACTACTCTATCTGCCTTTAGGGCTAAGACACACTCGTTCTGAGAGTGGGCTGCCCTGCGGTCTCTGCAGCCCTTGGTCTACTGACACGTCACAATGACCAAACATTGTACGATTGTAAGTCAGTCTTCATGACTTTTCTTGGGTCTGAGGGCTTTATTTGTTTCAGTGTCTGTATCATGGTGGCTGTGATGCAGAATGGAACTGATAATTAGGCCATAAGCAGATTACAAAATAGCTGTAACTATGCCACTTAAGAGCCCTAAGCCCAAACAGTCATCTACTCCTCCCAACTGACTGCTAAATAACACAAAATACCAAAAATAACTGTTTAGACCAGGGCTGGAAATCTTATATTACAAGATTATCTTTACTGAAATCAGCTCAGCTGGTTCAAGTGCTTGTTTTTGCAGGTGACCAGCCAAAACCAGTATAGATATAGTTTATCTTGCCTATCTGTATGTGGTTTTAACTGGTCATTACAAACAGTCAATGGCAAAGCCAGCTTCACATTTTAGCATGTAGGATATATAGGACATATAGGAGCTCTTAATTTAGTTCAGAGCTAAATTCAAGGTTAAAAGGAGTCTGTATAGCATGCTAAGTATGTCAGTGTGAGCAGCATGTTGCTCCACACACCTGCATGTGTTTGTGTGGTTTCCTCTTGTGATAAGTTGAGGTTAGCATGCTGACTAACGGATCTTAACCGGTTGAGTGTTAAAATGATAGACGGGCAAGGTCCCCTCCTCCAATCCAGCTTTAAACAGATGTCTGGGAATAATAACTTTAGAGCTGCCCCAGAGGCACATGCTGATGATGTCACCAAGAGGACAGAACTAAAATTAGGTTAACGGCAAGTGGTTAACCCTCATTGTTACAGCAGGGAAGGGATGATGGTGAAGGTAATCTGCTGTAGGAGGTGCATATGTCCTAATATAAGTCTTCGTACAATAACCAGAAGAACAATTCAAGGATCTCTTTAGATGTTTCAGGGTATTTAACAAATACAATGCATTGCATTGAAGTATGCTTTTCTAAGCCTTTTCAAGTTTTTAACATATTAGCCAATCACAGCACAGTTAGGAGCAGCAGTGTTTGACTGGAATCTCACTGCTATCACAAATGTATTGTATCACAAACGCCTTCAGATCACTCACATCAAGTATTCTCTTCATTGCTGTGCAATGTCATGGTGGAGTGATCAAAAACAAGATGATGTTTCTGTGACGTTGTTTTCTAAGGAAAGAACCGTTTCCACTTATCTGCCACTGAATGATAGTGGGCGGAGCCAGTTATGTAATAATGTGAAACTAGGTGTTGTTATCTTGCTCTGGGGCAGGTCATATGAAAATGAATCTTTCTAGTGACATTCAGCCATTTTGATTTTTTTCTGGAGAACAATTACATAAATGATTCTGATATTGATATGGATATTTTAATTTATGAAACTTGCAAGATTTATTAATGATACCAAGACCTGTTATGTCAAAAGATCAGAGAAAATGTAATTCCTGTATGTAGAAAATGTAATTCCAGATGTTTGAGCATCACTCATGTTGGCTATAGGATTTGTTTGTAAAATGTAAAAATGAGGGCGTGTTTAGTCAACATTTTGAAAACATTTTTTGCAATTCTGTTTCGCAATTTAAAAATTCTGTTTTAGTGGCAGGAAAATGACACTTTACATTTTAAGTTCTGTTTTCAATCTGATATAGTATTAATTTTTAATCTCTAACATTTGCATGTTTGTCATCACTACAACATACAATTTTTAGAATCACAAAACAGTGTTTAGGAGAAAAAGCCCAACATTACCATCTCCTTTCCAGTTCCAAAACATAGAGTTAACAGTGGAAAACAGTGAAAATAACAGAAATTTTGGCAACCCACTTCCTTTGCCTGGTTCACAGATGCTGGTATGAACAGACTATTGCTTACATGAGACAGGCATAAATAAAGCAGAGAGCTGGACAGATAGAGGAGGTTTCTGTTTATCGGAGGCAGCAGGCCTGGCATTGGGCCATTGGTGAGCTGTTCTTTCTCTGTCTGCCCGTACCTTAAAGAACCTAAATCATTGTGGCTGCCTGGTCTAGTGTGGAGGGTCCCTGGCCATGGAGCTCAGCAGAGGTAATGCTTAAACCCATGTGCTTAAAAAGAGGGTGTTGTAATGCAGCCATGTAGCATGAAGGCATAAGGAATGGACACAGAAAATGGTACAAACACAAACCTGCTCAAACACAATATATAATGTTATTATATAAAAAAATACAGTCTGCCTGAACCCAAATGCTCATTAATAGTCGCATCATTTGGAAAACTACACACATCATTGCTGCATCATTAAGTAATATCACGCTTTTTGACATAGCATACTGCCAGTGCCCTTGTGCTTCACCAGAGGGCACTCCTGCCTCCTGTTCTGTCATTTACTATGAACTCCATTTCCCATAAGCCATTGTGTGTCATTATCCTAATTATGTTCACCTGTGTCTCATCATCTCTGTCTGCTTATACTTAGTCTGTGCTATTGTCCCTCCATTAAGGCTGAGGTCTTGTTTAGTGTTACAATTCTGCCTGTTTTCTCTGTGGGCCTGTTTCACAAAGGAGGTTCAACCTACTCCAAGTTTTTAAACTTTAACTCTGGGTTGAGTTACTCTAAGTTTGGAAACTCAGAATTTTAAGTTTCACAACAGCTGATGTTAGTTGGTTAAATCAACTCGGAGTAGGTTAACTCTGAGTTAGCCATGAGCACCACGACTATAAAAGGCCATTATGAATAGAGCACATATTACAATTCACCATGGCAAGAGCACAGGGGAAAAGGCAGCGGCTATTTGCAGTGTAAAATAGTGTTGGCAGTGTAAAATATTGCTACTTTATAGTAAAAACGCTTTATATGTAAAACGCTATTTACACTAAGTGTTAATAGAAGGTAGACGCTATTTATACTACTTAACTACTTCAAAATATACTTATATATTTATAATACTTCAAAATTTTTGGGAGATGCAGTATTTTCTGCTATGTATACTACTTATTGCAAATAGTGCCAATTATCTGTGCCGCAGTATTGGACACTTATAAAACAGTATACAATAATAACGTTGTGTGCAAATGATCATTTAAATTCAAATAAATTTTTTTTGTCCTTTTCCGGACATTATAAACCTTCCCTACACCTACCCTAACCACACTGATACTTTCTTTCGATTATGACCTTAATTTTCATTGAAAATAAATGTTTACACGGCAACCGTGTAAAGAACGTCTGCGATACACGCCTTACCAGCTACACCACTCAGTGGTTGTCTTTTGTCTTGGACTTGTAATTAGTCTTTGCCAACAAGGTGAGTTACAATCTAAATATTGTATATTTAATTGACTCTGAAAAACTGTAAAAAACTGTACTGCTCAAATAAAGAAGCGCATCAGGACATGACAAAAAACTCCACAACTACACAAAATCTACACAAATTCTCTATCTGCATTAATGTAACAGTGAATTAATGCAGCCTCCTCGTCTGCAGGATTCTCTATGAAAGTACCTGCCATTTGCTATGTTTAAGACATTTTTTGTGTTTGGACTGATTATCTGTATTTTGATTCTGTTATGGATTATGATCTTTGGTTGTGTTTGATAAAGTTGGCCATTATAAATCCACTAAATGAAATTATTTATGTGTTATGCGTTAAGCCACTTAAAACCAACACTGAACAGTTCTGTGCTTTTTGCCTTCCTTTTTTTTCCAGTTGAGAAAGATGCAGTTTATAAACACTTATACTGTCATCATTTATCAGAGCCTGTAAAGTTCTGAATGCCCAAATTAATTTATAACACTGTTTTCAGAGCAATTAATAGACAATGCTTTGTATTTGAGTGGGTTTCCTTTAACTACCCCTAAACACCATGGCGGTTGTACCCAAGTTTTCTGTCAGTGTTTCTGTGTTCCCTTTCACAGCCAAGATGGCCGCCCTGTGCCTCCTGTGTCCACTGTCATACTCAAGATGGCTGCTCCTGTCATCTCAGCCCATGTGAAGATGGCTGCTCCAAATTTCCTTGAGTTTATCCGGGCCTCCATCACTCCTGGCTCTGCCCTGGTGCTTCCTGCTCCACCAGCGTCACCTGTTCTTCCATGGCCTTCTGCTCCACCTTGGGGATCTTCAGTGCTGTTAGCTCAACTGCGGTCTTCTGCTATACCATGGAGATCTTCAGTCCTACCAGCCAATCTTATAATAAACAGAAATTTGCAAAAAAACTGCATACTGTGTTGTTCATAATATTTTTGTTTTCTGGGTTTTTATTTTCAATGTATGTAAAGCTTCTGTAAAACAATGCAACACTGTAGAAAGGGCTGTATAAATAAAATTGAATTTGATTGAACAAGAGGGAGAAAACTAAAGACACAGGTGGAGAGAATTAGTAACTAAGGAGATGAAACGGAACTAATTGGGTTCATAAGTTTATTGTCATTCAGCCATATATAGCAGATGCGGGAGCAGGTGCAATGAAACAATGTTTCTTTAGGACCATGGTGCTATATAAGTCATAGACTACAAAGTCAACAAGTGACTACAATTACACAATTTCACATGAGTGCAGATATCACAAGAATATCACAAAGTGCCGACTGTAAAGACAAGACAATACAACACACAAGAATACAAGAAACAATGAACAGAAATGTTAGATGTGTACACACATGAAAGCCTTACTACTTGTATTTGTGTAGCATGGATTCCCATTCTCCTTATTCTGTATGTGTCTTTCTGGTTCGATGAATACCATGACAAAATTGATCAAAATACTCTTCATGTTTCCCCCTTACTGCATTACTTTTAAAACATTGCAGAAAAATTGAAAACACATTACCCCAACAACATACAGTTCACACTATTTCTCAAATAGTGTCCATTTTTTGCTGTCATGGTTTGAACAGTGCTTCCCAGGCCATATGCAGTTTGTTTTTTTCTTTAATTTTCCATATTTTTTGCTGGAAAGTGGGAAAGTGACATTTCTGAGACAATGTCCCATGAGTTCCCCCATAGTAGTGCTAAGGTCTGACAGCTGCTCGTTTGAGGCGGTGTCAGGCTGAAATTATACTGTCTGTGAAATCTAGTAACAAGCCAGGAATATGTCCCTGGAGCCAGCAGCTATAGAGAGAGAGAGTGAGAGAGAGAGAGAGAGAGAGAGAGAGAGAGAGAGAGAGAGAGGAAAATGGAATCACAGTGAAGATCACAGAAGACAAAATGAGTTGCTGTTTATTAGAGACCAAAATGACATGAAGCTCCCCTGATTAAGATATTGGTGATGTTGTGCTTTTTGCATTTGGAACAGTTAACATGCTGTTTATGAAGGACACCAGATTGAAAAAGATGCTACAAATATACATGGTACATATTACTGCACACAAACCTTTAAAAAAGGATATATCTGCATTTCACAAACAAAAAAGATAGTGATGAGACAATGAATTAAATTGACAAATTATATCAGATATGTTATGCATTGGTTTTATTGGCAAGTATTTAGTGGTTTAAATAATATCTTACTTTCATATGGTTTGTTTCATATGGTTTAAAAATGTGATAATTTTGAAAACAAATTATAGATGCTACAGTAAGTGTGATTTGTTAATAAACATCTCCATAGCCATAATGGCTATTGTTAGTAAATATAGTAATTATGTTGGTAGATAAAGTATAGTATATAATATAGAGTATAGTATTATAATATATATAATACTATAATATAAAGTATTATAATATAAAGTATAGTATTAAATATAGTTTAATGCATCATGTGACATGATTCTCTACGATTTCTGGATTTTGTCAGGACTTTCCCTTTTTCCAGAATTACCAGAGCCGTTGCATGGCATCACTAAGCAGAGTGGCTAGAGTGGCTAAATGGCAGCAAGGTCAAAGGTCAGACAGGATCTCCTGTGTGAACAATAAACAATTTAGCCTTGTTTGCTAACCCTGTTTCTTTTCTTGTTTTCAGAGTGAGGGAACAAGAAGCTATTAGAAAAAGTTTTTAATAATATATATGAGTGGTCAATTTTGAAATTTTTTGCCACCTTGCTTTCACTATATCATGGCACATATGTATATGATATGTTATGATATCATACTGGCATATTTGGCAGCAGGTCATCACTTTTCTCCCAATAACTAATCTCACTAGTTATTATTCTAGAAAGGATGCACCAGGACAGATTCACCTATTTTTGTGGGGAATTGTTATGTCTTTCCTGAACAGACTTCCCTTCCTCTCTGGGGTCAAACCTTAACATCTGGACAAAATTTTGAAACTGTCTGTCTGGCCTCTTGGAGGGGTCATCTCTTACACACTGTTCTTTCAGCTAAGGTTGTAGAGATGATTTTGAGTTCCAGTGTTCTTTATAATAAAAAAAGGTTTGCTATGAAGCAGCAGCTCTTTATGTTATCCTGTGAGCAACACCCTGTTGACCCAGTTTACTGCCCTGTCAGCTGAGTGCTGGAGCTCCTTCAAAAGTGTCTTTTCATGGTGCTGCGCTACCCTCAAGGTTTATGTGGTCGTCGATGTGGAGCCTCTGGGAGACACATTGAGGAGTCTTGCTTTCTGTGTGGTGCCAGGTGGTTGAGACACATGCAGGTTCCATCTTGAGATCTTACTCTAACCTTTTGGACCCTATCAGGAGCTCCATTTGAGTTTCAGACTCTCAAGATGTCTCTGTTACTGGCAAATATAACTTAATGTATGCCAATATAATATATAATATATATATATATATATATATATATATATTCTACTGTACTGTATATACTTAAAGTCATAGCCTAGCCCAGATTATATTCCTAAACTGCCGTCTACTGCTAGCTCCCATTTGTACTTCAGGCCTCCTGTCTTCTGCAGCATGCGTCACTGGAGCGGGTAAAGCTGCATATGGTGTGTCCAGTCTTCTATGTTCATGATCTATGTTTACTGTCCACACCTCTTAGTCTGTTTTGTGGTCACAACCAAGGTATTGCGGTCAGCAGCTGCATTTATCTCACTGGATCACAGATGCTATTGTCCTGGCCTATTAAGCCTGTGACCTAGTGTTACCTTTGGGTGTTGCTGTCCACTCCACTAGGATTTAACATCATCAAAGACATTGTCCAGGGATGTGCATCAATGCTGCAGCAGGTTGTTACTCTCTGCATAGCTGCATCACACAACATCACCCTAGCAACTGCAAAGCAATAGCCTTGCATCCACCTGGAACGAATTAGCAACTGCATAGCAACATGCTTAAAACACTTAGAACACCTTTGCATCCACTTAGCAGCAATCAGGTAACCATCCTGTGCAATTATTGCATTGCCATGGTGTGCGGATTTAAGCACTAACATGTAACGTGACTTCATCTTAACGTGTCTTATTGTTTTTGTGAAGTATTGTGCTCAGCCATGGTCGCACCTCTCACTCTCACCCAATGACCTCAACGCTGATGGCCTGGCACTTACAACAGCTTGCGGCCCCAGGAAAACACTTGGAATGAATGACAGCCAGCCACACACACACACACACACACACAGTGTTTTAGCTAGAGGGTACACATTCTGGCTCCTTTAATTCCCTAGACACAGACACTGAAATCCTTTGTTCAATTAGGAATCCTCGCATGACACTGGCCTTTCCACAACATCAACACATAAGTGCAGACTCACACTTGTATTCTGTCTTAAAAAATAAAAACAACATGTTCTTTGACCCTATTTCAACAGACTTCACACATCCTGCCCTGACTCAACCATGCCTGTGGGATTATATGACAACCACAGAGTAAGACAGCTGAGATTACATAGGAAACTACCCTCCATTGCTGCAACAAGTTTTATTCATGTGGCCCTGGGGCTTGGAGTGGGACTGATGCACAACTGCTTGAAGAATATACATATAGCCAGACCGCTACTGCTCAGTTACTCAGATTATGTTTCAATCCCATGATTTCTTGAATATTTGCCTGCCATGTCTGCATATTTAATGCCAATAATGCAATTTTTTTGTTGTAAATGTAAATGCACTGAAGTTTATATTTGCACCCAGCAGCTATTGTCACATGCTTGCCTGCAAGTTTCCACCTTCATTTCTAAAGCCTTGATTTCTAAAGGAAAAGAAACTTCTTTTATCTATCTAAAACCATGTATATGCTGGAAATGAATGGGCTTGTGTTTTAATTCTAGGATGCCCACACCGTATTCATGTCATTCAGATTGTAACAGCCCCACATAATGTAATAACTCTGCTTCCTAAAATTGTATTGATTGTCTAACCCAGAGGTTGGAAGCCGTTCAGAGATTTTATTTTCATCTCAGTGCCATATCCTTTCCACCCTGTTGCTGCCAGTCAAAACGTGACTCTTATCCTGTTGAGGAATTGCATGTATTCACTGCAACATTTTTAGCATCTTTTATTCATCTGCCTGGCAAAACTGTTCATGATTTTGGGAGTACAGTTTAAAAAATAATGGTGTTTAAAGGTTCTTTCATTTTTGTTTTCCCAAAGAACCATTTATTCAAAGGTTTAAAAGAACCATTTCATTCTTACCTTTTTATACAAATCAGGGATTTGTAAATTCAGACAGTGGGCTTCCTATTTGAGCCAACATACACAATGATGACCCCCCCACACACACACACATCTGTCACACTATTGATTATTCACTTTTATTGTTTATCACTTTTATAAATAATTGAAAACAACAGAATAAAATAGTGCAAGTTTCACATTAAAAATGGACTAAACATAATTATTGTTCTCCCCTAATAAAACCATCAGAATTATCTGTAACAAAGAGGGGAATGAAACTGCAAACAAAGATGTAAATATTTTCTATTAATGAATGTGCTCACATCCCTGTAAGAAATGTGCATCTGGCAACATTCAGTATTTTGGATTGACAGATGCATTTTTCTTACAAGTTCAAGTCTGTGAATTGCTAGAGCCCTGAATTACCAAACATAACACTCAGATGCGACAAGCTGTATTTTCATACAGGAGAGCATCCGTATGCAGAGAGCTTGTAATGTGCATCCACTGTGCTTTCACACTGGCAGCGTTTGCAGCTGTGTGCAGCTGTGCAGCTAAATTAGCTGTATTGTATTATTTTGAGCAGCATTATATCATTATTCTTCGTTTTAAAGAGGATTGTTTTGCCGCTACCACAACAGTTTGGTATTGGAAAGATTAACTGTGCATAACCAAAAACACAGTCCAGTGGTGGAGTCTTACCTAAACCCCCATTTTAAGGACTAAAATGCACGGCTCAAGCCACAAAAATAGTTACATATGAACCTTGTGTCCTCGCCTAGCAACCACTTACAGTTTTTTAGAAACCTAGTGACTTATATTAAAAATGCTGAGAACCATCAGAACATCATAGAGAGAAGTGGGTGACGTATTTTATATATA
>JBAJNP010001159.1:0-67736 GCA_036877545.1 Yasuhikotakia modesta
GCGACACTGCGAGCTGACGTGTTTTTATTGACAATCTCCTCACCGCCGGCGCTCATCATGCGCGCGGCCTAATGTCACCTGCGATGACGCAACCGAACCGAGAACGAGGCAACCTGCCTGTTTAGATCTGATTGGCTATTTGCGTGTCATCAGCAGCAGCGCTCATCTTTAAAACATCTGATTGGCTGTTTGCGTGTCATCAGCAGCACGCGCTCATTCTTTAAAACATCTGATTGGCTGTTTGCGTGTCATCAGCAGCAGCGCTCATCATTAAAACATCTGATTGGCTGTTTGCGTGTCATCAGCAGCAGCGCTCATCATTAAAACATCTGATTGGCTGTTTATGATCCACGAACTGCACGCGCGGAATTTAATGACAATATTAAAGCTATACCGAAGAATTTTTATATCGTTACCGACAATTGTATACCGTCGATAAATATTGATACCGTTTTATCGCCCAGCCCTAGTTTCCTTACTGAAGGGCTGTGCTTACTACTAGCCACATATTACTAAGATTAGTCAAGACATCCCACTGACTAGTGAATTTTTAAAATTAAACTACAGTCTCATAAAGCTTATTTTAATGGTCAGACTAAGAGCCATTTAGAACAAAGGTAATTTCCATTTATTTTATTTATATTGTTGGCAGATGCTTTATTTTCAAAGTGACTTACAATAAAGTGTGAATGCTCTGTAACTGCTTATTCAAAATACAAACAGTTAAAAGGCGCATTGTTGAAATGTGCAGAGGATGGCTGAAGTAGACTGACCAGAAATAAGTTACATCATATTAGGTCTAATTTACTTTTCCTGTCATTTTTGAAAATGACTTTATGACTCCAATCGCTAGCATTCCTAACTGCTGTTCTGCATTAAGCTTCAACTGGCAATAGTTTGCTACATTTGGGACCATTTACCTGAAAACATGGTATTCATTGCATTTTAATTTGCTCTGACGGGGCCGATAGCTTGGGTAATTGAATTGCCATAATCATAATGGTGAATTACAGGCAGCATATAGCCGACATCTCAGTTATGCTGCTGTCTGCCACTCTGTCATCTCCCTCTCTCTCCTCCCACTGAGGTTTCCATAAATACACACTTCTGTGGAACCATGAGAGAAAATTTCACCTGAGGGATGCTGGGTTGCAATGGAACTGTGGCTCATTGGGCTGGTTACTCATGTGGCAGCAGGGAAAGGCTGTTAGACTACAGTACGATTAATCATTGTTAACATAGGTAAGCAGAAGTCTGAGAGCAATCCTGACAGCTGCCGAGCATGTACTGGAAGACATTATTTTCCTGCTGATAATGGACAGAAGGGAGTCCACAGGTTACTTTAAACAAGGCTACTATAAACCACATTCATCTTGTTTTGCCTAACAAATCCTGACAACTCTGTGGATTACACCATTTGTTTGTGCTGGAGCAAAAGTCTGTGTAGTGGTGTCAGGCATAAAATATAGGAGCAGAATTCACACAGTCATTGTGTTGTAGCATTGCCTTTAAATATAGAGTTCATGATGCAGAATGCCAGTTGGTAATTTTATTTAAGATGTTGTAAAATAAAGCTTGTTCAGCCTTTTTGTCTGTGGCCATTAAACTTTTCTGAAGGCTCCTGCATATGTTTGTTTGCACAAATCCCTCAGTCCTCACACACCTTTTTATAGTGTATATGTGCCTCTGCAGATAATCTTGGTGCTGTTACTGCAGTGCTGCACCCAGCATAGCATTTACATGCATCTATAATGTTTTGATCCAAGATTTCTCTCAATAAACAGAATTGCAAACATTGAACATAAAATTCTAATTACAAATTGCTTCAGGTCAATACAGAACCATTTAAGAATCTTCATTTAAGATTTCATCTCCCATCCCTAATCTGTTTTATTGTGTATGACATCACGTTCTGTTAATAAAAAAAATAGAGAACAGCCTTAAATAGAGGCTGTGTACTGCTTGTATAATATTTTGTACATACTGTGTTTTTGGATGGCTCCCAGGGCTCTACTTTGCTGACATCCTGCATGTCCTGCAGTTGGCGCAGTTGGAACAGAGTGTGGTGACGCAGGGCCTCATGCAGTGGCGTGTCTCCGTCCTTGTCTTGCACGTCCAGCTTAGCCTCAGCTCGCACCAACAGCTAGATGAGAATACAGAAGAGAGAATTTAACCAATCTGTTCATTTTGTTGCCAACACTGCAGATGTACAAGCCAACAATGACATCACAATGAAGCAAATTCAAGACTAACAGACAATTAAAAATGTACCCTGTAGTTAAAGAGGTATTGTATGTCCCAGTTATATGCATTCTTAGACACATGCATGCAGGCGCAAGATTCACTTCTGCTTCATGCTATATTTGTTTAGTTACTTCTGAATGTGTCAAATACTGCAGATGCGTTATTCAAGAAGTCGCAGTAGTGCACTGAATGGATTGCGTTTCAGAAATTAGTCGTTCTGCTCCTGTATGTCCACAAGATGGCGCTTTACCTTCTGTCCGTAACCCTGTTCCACCCCCTTCTCCATACCTCTCCTGGTATGGACCAGATTGCTCAGAACTAAATGAATTCAACTGAAGTGGATAAATTTGCAGCACAACTCTGCATTTAAATCTAAAGCTGAGGCACTTAGCAGCATTACTTCATCAGTGTGTTTGTGAGCAGAAAGCCACATCGTTGTCTGAGGGCTGGAGGGAGAAGGACAGATGAATATAGAAGCACTTACTCGCACTATCTGAGTGTGCTGACGCTCCACAGCGAGGTGCAATGCTGTTTGCTGGTTAACGTTCTGTCCGTCCAAATTGGCATTTCCCTATAGAGTGAAAAAAACACAAGGAATAAAGCAATCTGTGTTCTCTGACACACAATGAGCAGAACAATATAAGTGCATTACACCTAATCATAGTAATGTTACAGATTATACACATAATGTTACACACAAATTTATATACCTAAAGCATCTTAAAATTGCACAAAAAAGTGTTTTAGATTTAGATACATTTTATGGTAGTGAGTATGGTAGTGAGTAATTTTAAAGTCAGTAACCCATACGTATTGGTTTTTAATCACTGTAGAAAAATCTGTGATTGTGAGCATGTCTTCCACTCCCATAGGTTTGTTCAGAAATGTGAGCTTGTGAGGCATAATGATGATTTGTATTCAGATATTCCCTGACTGAAACCCCATAGCAACATTGCTTCTCTGCGCTACTGCAGTGCAGCTCTACTGTGGTTCATAGGCTTAGGGTAAAGTCACTGGTGTGAACCCTTTCTGTCACCCTCTCCCTTTTTTCTCTCTTACAAATGGCAGGTATTTGACAAAGGGCTGAATAGAGCCAAAGCTGCATTCTCACAACGCTGCTGGAATGTTGTAATAACGTTGTTAGTGTGCCACAACATAACGCTGAGCCACAGTGTCCTGCTGTAAAGTGGCGTGTGGAGGGGAGGCGCTGAGCCAGTTTGGCCAAACTCAAGCATGGAGCAGAATCTGCGTGAAGCGAGACTTTAACTGCGCATCAATGCTGTTGTGTTGCTTATTATCATTAACAATGTCTACAGAACAATATTAAGCAAATTCCTAAAGCATTTTGGTTTATACTGGCAATGCTGCATTTCGCATGTAAAATACATGTGAAATTAATAGAACACTATTTGATTTTTTTTTACTTTGCATTTTTTTAATACTTGACTGCTGCTTGGTCAAGCAAAATCAGCTGCCGTGATGCTAGGTTGTTATAGGTAGTTCCATAGCCCTTGATATTTTAGACCTCGGCACAAAAACCGTAAGTCTGATTTCTAAAAGGAAATAACTGAAAGACTCTACCTCATCAGTTTGAGGTGTCATCCATGTCCAACAAATGCTGGATGAGTAACATACCATATTTAAAACTTGCGGGTGTTGCAAACCATAAATCATAATTATGGGCAGTAGTAATATTGATGCTTGCCTTATTAAACACCACTAATAAAATGTTTTATTCTTATGACTCTTCACCTTAAAATTTATTGTGCATTAACCCAGTAAAATAAGAGGTTCCAACAAAATGTACCATCTCAGCTGTTCTGCATCCCCAATGACCTGACCAGGATAGGGTCTGCCTTTAGTAACAACAGCATGTGAGAACAGTGTGTTAGAATTGCTGACCTGGTGAACTAGAAGCTCTGCCACCTCCACGTGGTTGTTGAGGGCAGCAAGGTGAAGCGCAGTGTAACCGTCGTCCTTCTTTTCATCCACTATCCACGGCCGTGGAAGCTTGGACAACAACACACGCATGGCACTGCAAAACAAAGTCAACGACAAAAAAAATTGACTCAGCAATTTGCAGCAACTGCGCATGTAATGTGAAAGTCATGAACTTTGGGCATCTGGGCATCAATTTTGGGCACAAAATTGAATAAGTACAATATCTGACAGCAAACAAATGGACAAGAATTGACACATTTTCTAGCAATTGCTCTGATCCACTAAGCAAAGCATGGAATAGGACCTTAGATCAGCAGTTTGAAACACAGTATGTGTCCATAACAGAAGTGTAAGCTGGAAGCTGATTTGGAATCAATACAGCACTCACAATAGGACAGATACCTGCCCTGGAAAGACAAGTGCTGAACATCAGAAAACAAACACACCAGAAATGAGAGAACTGGTAAAGAGAATTTATAACTAGGCAGAATAAGAAAAGAGTGTGCAATGAAGTAGTATAGTGCAGGGCACAGTTTAAATAAAACATTGGGGTAATGGAGACCTTAAACAATGACTGCATACATTTACACTGTATAAGGATAACACAAACAAAGCTATATTTCAGGAGCATGACACTTTGCCTAGAAAATAAGACATTTACCCTGAAAAAATTGTAGGGTGAACTTTGGGGTTTTATGCACTAGAAACTGACAGAATTGTGGAAGCTGGGCTCCATATAATGGTGGAAGAGGAAAAAATGAAAAATAAGGACACCATTGATTAAAAGCTATGAAAGTTTCAGAGATAAAACATTTTGAGGGATTACAAAGACAAACGTTTATTTACGCGAATAATATGGGCCATTGAGTAAACAGGGTAATTTTGATCTGTTAGGCAGATGTAAACAGAAGGTATAAATTAAACTGAGAATTAAATGTGTAAAAGATAATATGAAGATAAATTTGCCCCAACTTTATTATACAGGCTTATCTAAAAAAAAGTCTTCAAACAAACCACCATAGGGGTCACATTATCCAAACATACATACATCCATCTTGATGTAAAATTTGACAAAGAACAGAGAAGGTATCAGAATACTCAATGCAGAGCTCAACTGGCTGTTCACAGCATTCAAGAAATGCTGGGTTAGTATTGTGAAATATATTACAGTTTTAAGGGTGTTCCTAGGGTAGTGGCTGTGGGATGAAAAGAAATAGAGGCGCTTCGGGGGAGAAAAGTGAATACAATTTTAAAGATGAGGTGGATTGTGGAAGACTCTGCTTTATTTTTTGCTGCAGGGTGGATTCTGGCAACCCAAAGCCGGTCTCTAGTTTCTTAGGTAGAACACAGAGTGTGAACAAGAGTGAGCGTATAGGCAGCTCCTTACACATATGGAGCTGTGCAGCAAAACAGCTGTACTGCAGTGCACACACCATGTATTCATGCAGCCTGGTTGCACATTCACACCTGCATTGCTTCTGGTCTTTAAGTCTTGGTGTTGCAAACATCGCCCTTGAGTTCAGCATTTGCTGCATGTATGCGTATGATGCATTGATGCATGAACTTTTTTTTGCATTGTTATATTTTCATTGTTATATACAAAGTCAGCAAGTTGTGACATCACTGGAAAGTATTACATTAAAAACAAAATATGAGCACAGAATAAAACACCACTGCGAGGTTTCCACATATCAACTGACACCCACAAAGCTTTTGGTGCATCATGCTGTTGCACCAAAACAAGAACTGACGTACCCTGGGACACGGAAAGTATTGGTGACAGACTGCATTGGCAAAGATGTCTCTCAGAAAAGCAGTAGCCAGCGGAGGGCAGAGAACAGCCTGGAACTGATGCCCCCTTGTGTTGGCAACAATGCTATGGATCAGTGCCAATGAGGCTGTGTCGTTGTGAGTGACAAGCCAATCCAGATGCAGCGTAGATTGACAGGCTGGCTGACGCGCTGTTGGAAATGGGAAGGCATTAATATTAATGCAGCTTGCTGGCACTACTGCAATGCAGTCAACGTTTTTGTTGAGGAGGAGTTCAAAGAACGCTAACAATATGTGGGAGTCTATGGCACCAATCCCCCCCGGTAATTTCTTCCTGGAAATGATTTGCTCTACTGTGAGCAAAAAAAGGGAAGATATATGGCTCCTTAGTGTTGGCAAACTTTTCTGAGGTCCTGATATTGACTTGCCGTGGGTGTGTGTGAAGCGGCCACTGTTATGAAGGTAAAAGAACAGGCAGAGGCTGAGGGAGGAGGCAAAAGTGGCAGTCTTAATGCCCAAATGAGCGATGGGGCGAATGTAAAACTGGAGGCAAGAGGGAAAAGGCAGGAGGAAAAGAGAGGTGAAGGAGAAGCACAATGAAACTGGGTCACCCTGTGAGATATTAAGATCCCTCAGGAGCACACCAATGAGGCCTGTTGTCTCCTGTAGCCACATGGTAATTTGTCATGGGCCTGAAGCCCATGTAACTGAGAAGGGCTAATGTTGGTGTACTGTAGGAAAGGCAGGTTGGTGGTAGCAGAACTGATCACTTCAAAAAAACAGCCAACAGCCTCACATTTCAGCCAAGAATGACGTGATTATATGTACAGCCTGAACAAAATGAAAATGACACTACAGCAGGGATGGGTTACTGTGGTTGGTGTGTTCTCCAACAACCTGTTGATCAAAGAGACTGAAAAAGAAAAATCTAGAACAGAAAAATCTCTGTAACTTTCCCTGACACATTTCAAGATCAGAAAAATATTTTGCACATATAAAAACAGTGTTTGGCTTTGATACCCTGTGTTTATGTTCATGGCAGTTTTGTAGGCACTTTAAAAGAATGAAGGACAAATTCAAGACTATATAAGTAAATGAAACAATTATGAATATTCAAGGTAAGAGTCGATCTAAAGGCCAAAACAGTTGCCAAGTTTGTTAACGGCCTATTTTAAAGTGACATTCTGCTATCTTTGTCTTTATTAGAAGTATGAATGCAAACTTGCAATAAAATTTGCATTAAAAAGCATTTGGTTAAATTGGATGTAACTTTAAAGAATGAATGGATGTGAAAGTTTGAAAGCAGTGAAATACACGCAGAACTAGAGAAAGAAAGGCATGGCAGAAACCTTCAGCTGCTTTACGATACATCTTTCTCATACAAATTATCTGAGTCAACGAGGGACCCGACGGCACAGTAATATCCATGACCTAATTATCTAACTGTTTCTTGAGGCATACTGATAAAAAAAACTCAGCTCACATCTGAAATACTGCTGCGCTCACATAGCAACAGACATCATGATTTATATGCCTTAAGAATTAATATGCAACAGAAACGGTAACAATAACAAATTAAATGTTAAAACCATCTAAAATGCTTAATTAGTCAAACATGAGCTAGATATTCCACCATTACAAATTAGGTCAATTATGATGATACATTTAGACATACACACAGGCTACTTGTTGGCCTGATCATCATCAAAATTTGAATGTTGAAAAGTGCCCAAAAAGTTCAAAGATGAGAAAATGTTGAGAATTATATGCTGTGTGGGTTAAAAATGGTCTCTGTGACATCGATTGGTGACTCTCACTCACTTAGGGTAATGGTACACATCACTGATATATATCCCTGTAGTAAATCTCAGCTCTTAAATCACTCCAAACTGTTTACCACAGGTGGGGAAATGCAATTCACCAAAGTAGCTCAGCTGGTGTTCATGCCCACCAGATACATTTAGCAAAGAAAACCAAGACAATCAAGTCAGAAGACAGATGGCTGGAATGGGGCACTCGTGGAAAAGCTAGTCTAATAAGCTTGCATTAAGGGTACAGTTGGGTGTACTTGAAAACTGACGGCCATTAATACAAGTATAATGCATTGCTAACAAGTTGATTTAGTTGTGTCACAAAGGGCATTTATATTGCATGTTTAAATCTTGCAAAGGAAACTGTATAAGGTTATACAGCTTCTGTAAATGCAAAACATCAGAACACAATCCTCTGGATATTTGAGATGGGAATATATCAGCATGTCCTGATTTGTTTCAGTTTGAGTTCAGAGAATCACAAATCGATTCTCAAAGCATTATTGCATCAAGTTTTCAGCAACAACATAGTATGCAAAGTAGGGCTGTGCACTTTTTCAAATTATTTGGGAAAAAGTGGCACAAAATATTCTGGATCCCACCTCTTTATAGAAATTTAATATGTGGGATTGTTTTCTAGTAATAATTAGTTCACTTTTTTTGACAGTGCACTAGAATGATCAACTTGAGCTCAGTGATTCCTGTGTAAATATATTTATGCTGCCTCTGCGCTACATTAAAAAGGCTTTCTGTTAGGCACATAATGCACCTAATTTCATAGTTCTGCATACAGTATGGTGCTTACCTGAATGTAAATATTTTGTTCCGTTTATTCTTTTGCGAGTCTAATTACGAACCTTTGTTGATCAATGAAGAATTAATTTGCCATTCATCATTATGATAGATGAATTATTTTTTGTCTTTACCTAGCAGATGTCTCTAAGAAAAAAACTTCAGAAAAGAAAAATGTTATTACGAGACACAGGCACAGTACAGTTATTTGTAAACTGTTAGAGCGTTTGAAAGAACCATTAATAGAATTCCCTTCTGAACTTGTAGAAAGTGCAAGTGCTAGCCGTCACTTTTCAACCTCTCCATCATACCCTTACCTGTCAGTCTGTATTAGGCAGTAGCATCAAGCTCAAAATGACCAAATGTGTTTCCATGGCAACCATGAAAGAATTATGCAACAGCTGGGCATGAATCTGCTCTTAACACAGGTCAGTAAGTATACCGTAAATGTCACTGCTTCACACTTTTTGTAAAGATCTCTTTTTTTTGCTACAGTAAATGCTGATTCCTAAAAAAAAAAACATTTGTAGCTACTGTGTGCTCTGTGCATCTGATACACAAAGTACTTAATGTACACAAGGCTGTCATTAAAAGTAGAAGATAAACAGAACTGTAAACAGCCCTATGGATAAAGTTCTTAATGCTGTGATGAAATGAAAGGCAAACAATAATGACGAAAACAAATAAACGCAGATTTTACTGCTGTGTAAAGCTTCTATTTCATAAGCATGAATCAAGCAAAAGAACTTATTATTAGGCTTAGTGTTCAAAGTCTTTCTGTACCCACCTCCCTCTCTGCTACTCTCACAATCACTCAGTTGTGTCTCACCATTACAACACCAACTACGGCAACTACTGGCTCAGAATCATGACTTGACCAAACCCCAGAACAAGTATATGCTCACTGACTGGAGCGAAAAGGAGTTTGGCTTATGTCAGTTTGTCCTTGGACTGGCTTGATTGATTACAGTTCTTTACCCTAGTGGAGGTGGACATATGCATGCAGAAGAATGGTTGAAATGAACACTGTCTAAATTGTTTTCCATTTTTGCCTGCAATAAAGCCGGCAAATCTCTAAGGTAATTTTCAGTAATATGAAACAGACAGATATATTTGCAAACCCATGCATACATTTTAAGCTAATAATACAGTGCAACTGGCCACCACCTAGATAATTGTTTTAAAATAAATACAAACAGAATGTGTTTGTGACTGCGCCTACATTTAAATGAACCAACTTAATCTCAAACCCTTACTGAACACATCTTTCTTTAACACAGCAAAAGATTTAATACTTAAGTGAAAAAACGTTCAAAGCCATTTTAAAGTAAAACAACTTGGTTATTAAAGATAAACATACATTTGTCTTCTCTATGTGAAAATTCCCACTAAACTGGCTGCTGCTAAAATGAACATACTGTGAGGTGTTTGTACCTCTGGGGCTTACAGTACATGTGCAGGGGGATTTGGAGTGAGAGATGAGAGTAGAGCGCTGCTACAGCCGCAGTGGGGCTGAGCCAAACAATGGCCAGGAGCTGAGAGACCAGCTGCCACAGGCTTCCCCCAACAGCACTCAGGTCGGCCCCTCCATAAATCACTTTTATGCCATCTGCCGCTCAACAGCTTTACCCTCTTCATGATGGAATGCTTACAGGGCTGGGGAACGGGGAGAGAGAAGCAGAGCGAGAGAAAACAGGATAGTGCGCAGAGTACAGAAGACTGACGCTAGCGTTGTCACATGATATTAGGTAATCCTGTGTACAGAATGAGTCCTGAAAGCATCTAATGTCAAATAAGAAATCAAATGTGCTCCCTAGACAGGTCTGTTGTTTGTAATCAATCGTACCTGAACTTAAGAGCTGTACCAAAATTAATCAGAGACAAATAACATTAAAAAAGGTATTTGTCTTTTTCCACAGACCCTGAGGCCCATAGTAATTAAAAGCCCTGCTTAAAACTCAATACTTATCACTACTCAGCCATTTGCATCCTCTCCAGTCAGGCAGTGATGTGATTGATGAGAACTCTTGTTACAGGGTACCTGAACTCACAGGACAAATTTTAAAACTACAAAGAAATACCCACAAATGGTGCACCCAGTCAAAGCAGTAACTGTCAGAATAAAGCTAAACTGTAGCTCTCAGATGATGGGAAATCTTAGCTCTGCAACGTTTGCAGTGAACTGGAGAAAATCTAAGCACATGTGACAGTTTGATTTTGTACATTTGCGTACACAGACCGGAGTGATAAGGGATATACGCTGAAGAAATTATGAAAACAAGCAGCTGATCTTCTAACTAGATGTTTGCAGAATCTAAATGAATGTGAATGCAGCCCAGGTGTCTATAATATATAATGTTTGAATTCTGTCCCACTTTCAATGCAAATCTATGAGATTCTTTGTCCGGTTTATCATTTGACAGACAAGTTATAATGCTACTGTTCTTAACTAGCAGGATGATTTATTCATGTGTGACCAATAGTAATACAGTGATGCTTCTAACAAATGCGCCACTAACAAATGTTACATCAATTTTGCCAAATAACTACCGACAAGAGTTATTAATTAAACTTGTGAGAAAGAGGAGACATTACTGCAGATGTGTACCTGTGATATTTAGACATTTGTTTCAATTGCTTTTTATTTACATTCATAATGTACCTTTTCAAGTTATTTCAAATGTAAAATATTTTACTGAACATTTTATTAGGAAATTATCTTCAAAAAGGTGAATTTAGCTGAAAGATGTTAGCTGGCATCTATTCAATACAAGTAGCAACTAAGAAGGTTGGATACCAGTGCATATGAAGCACAAAATAAAATAAAAAAATCCTAATAACAATTAAGTTTAAGAAATTAAAGATTTTCCTACAGCAACACAACAACACGTGTAGCGATTTGGACATATCACAAACTTAATCAAATCATTTAAACGTGTTTCTTAAACTGCTCAACTTAAGGATAGGTGGGACACAACACATTAATCCACTGTATAATGCAAAACAACATGCCCAACTGTAGAAAGAAAAAAATACAACAAAGTTGTTGTGATCTTTCATTTTCTGTCAATATTCTGCATAGGTAAACATTTACAGTCTGACTGAAAGGCAGGGAATTTGTAAGGTATGCATTCTCTATTCTAGAGTAAGAGGACTTTCACTCAGCTGAGTATTGACATGAGAAAGAGCTAACCTGACCCATAGATCACTCCACTAATGAGCCATTAGCTATTCATTCGGATGAGCAGCCCCATTCACGTCACATATATCAAAATAATTTCTGTGACTGCAAAGCTTATCAACCTCTCAAGTTAAAAATCACAATGTTGTTTAAAGATTATCTTTTTTATTTGGGTAGGTTACTTCCAGCTAAAGATTAATCTTTCATAGTTCCTAGGCTTTGGTATGATCCTCTTAAATGAATGATGACAAAAATGCTAGTAAATCGCTGGTGAACTGTAAAATGTGGCTCTGTCACATTTTAGGTTTGGGCCTCAAGCACATGCATTACTTAGCAGACTGCATTACACCTGGCAAATAGTCAATTTCTGTAACACCCATAAACATAGAGCGCTTGAATGCCAATACATTAGACTGAGAACGTATTAACTGAATTGTACTCTGCGATTTAGAAAGGACTTAATTAAAGTAGGTTTCTGCAAGCTTTTGCCAAGCATTATCCTATCAATAGGATTGAGGGTTTCTTTTCCCATCTCAAGATGTTTTTGTAGTCATTTAATGGAAGTTATTTTCATTGCATTTTATCCTCAAAGGCTCGCCCAACACTGCTGCAAGCTATGAAAGGTTGGAGAGGAGAATCCTCAGGACAATTACCAACTAGAGATTTATATTATTTAACAGAGACATTACACTAAATGCTCTAAAAACATTACTTTGAAGATTAGACGATATCTTCTGAGCTTTAATTATCTTATTGTGGGGGTGGGAGGACTGCAGAGGTTGCATTGCTACTGCAAGTAGAGTGGTGCAGCCATGGAAAACAAAACAGTGTGATGACACTCACTAAAATCAGCTACCACAGTAAATGACAAGATCTCCTAATGAAACATCTTGGTTGCTGTGTCTTGGGAAGCCTGGATGTGGCTCAGGAAAATTAATGAAAAGCTAAAGTGGGAGGAATAAAACTTGAACCCCCTGGGAGATCCTTGTGTGCCCCAGAACTAAGCTGAAATCCATTCGATGCAAGTTCGACAGCTGTAGATGGATAGTTTAGCTAGTGTCCTTTCAAGCGACGTAACAGGTTTGATCTAAATTGCTTTCTAGTACTCTATAGATTTTTCACAAACCCTCTAGTGCTATTCATTTTCACTCTTCTGTAACACCTAAAGTATAGTGGCGAGCAGAGGCCAGATTTACCATATGCAGCATGTTCCAGCACCGTTTCAGATAGAACCTACAGCACAGAAGGGGTGTTTAGATGAGGAGTTAGATTGGGGGGAGGGTAGGTTGGTGTGGAGAGGATGGGTGTTAAAAAGGAGCGAGGGGAAACAGAAGTGGAACCACTTTATTTGGTGGTACTAAAAATAGCAAACCTGTGCTGCGCTAACGCAGACTAGTTACTTGACTTGCTGGACTCAATCGAATGGTAGAACATTGGATAGGAAGCTTTCCAGAGCTTTTAGGGGGGCAGCTGATGTGGGGGGCGGGGCTATTTTTTGCCCTGGTTGCCTAAATACGGTCACAGGGAGGTGAGCGAGATACTGAAGAGGAGCCGGTTTTCTTCAAGTGTTACTCATTTAGCTTTTTGAGCTACAAGTGCAGAGTGCAACTGCTAGCTCCTTCTCTGGTTAGTCTTGGTTCATCTTATTAATCAGGAGAAAAACTTGTGAAGGGATCACTGAATGCATAAAAGGTATATAAGCTCTCTTCATCTGGTTCTAAAAGGGGACCTCGTAAAACATTACTATACTATATATAAGTTTGCATATGGTAGCAACCATGATGTGCAAAACTTTTTATTCAATTTTGTTTTATTTTAAAAAAATAATTTCACCATCCCTATTTTATTTTCCTCCTCTAAATTTGCTGAAGAAGTGAAACTTAAATGACAATATTATGGAATTGCACAAGGCAGCAGCAGTCAGAAATCAGAAAGGTGCAAAAATAAACTGTAAAAAGAGAGAATTCTCCCAGAGAGAATTCCAAAAAGGCTAGAGAGAATTTCAGCAGCCACGCACAGAATTCCCAAAGAATGCACATGCTAGAGATGGGAGGAAAGGAGGAGGGGGTAAAAGTGCTGCAGTTTTTCTGCCCGTTTTTAGAGCAGCTCCTCTTGTCAGCATGATGTCTATTCCTGCCTAAATGTAAGCCGCAAGTGTGCTTTCTGCACCCAGCTCCACCCCTCCCGCTTCACCAGTCTAATTCTTTCTCCACAACACTCGTTCACTAGCCCCCCCAACCCCCCTGCTAGAGAAGCTGAATCAGCGAGTCGGGCATGCGATGGATGCAGCAGCTGAAGAACTCCGGAGGTCATTATGGCTCTTTACACACAGAAGAGAAGAAAGAGGGAGGACCGGTGAGCTGAGGAAACTGAGTTGACAGGTAATATATGCTTCCTGTCTCTCTCCACCTCTGGACGGGATTTCACCCCCATGCTGGCTGCTCCGCACTGATGTCTCGGCTTTTTTTCCTTTAGTGCTGTCTTCTCTCTCTTCCGGATAGGCTGGGGTGCAAAACGCGTGGCTGGTCAGCCACTGTGCATGCCATGGACGGCAAGAGGGGGTGGAATTTATGGCTCTTCAGCAGCATGAGTAAAACTACTTCTGTGAAAACACCTTGGGAAATGTAAGTGGTTCCCCTTCTTAATTGCACCTCACTTGGGAAAGCACCAGGAATACGTGGATGGATGGACAGGTGAAGGTGGAACGGGAAAGTTGTCATCCACATGGATTTGCTCTCCTGTTAGCAAACTCTGCCTTTGCATCCCTCTCTCTTGCCTGCCTCACTTTCTTCCCGTGGTTTGACTTCCCATCGCTGGTCAGGCAGCAGGCTGCTGCAGTACTGTCTCTGGTTCATTACCTCCTTGTGGCTGCAGCACTGAAGATATCCAAAGATGGACTTGATCACTGATACTCACTGCCCCAGGAGTGTGCTGCTTTTTTTGCTTACTTTTTTCACCCCCAACATTCTAGTTATATCTTCTGACTTGGAAATTTTTACTCTCAAATGGAATACAATTCTATTGGGATGGCTGCACACCTTGCATTTTGTCACCTTTTACGAATGCCAACACTTATTTTTCCGGTGGTCGTCTCAAATTACTTGAACCATGTTTGGGGTTTCAGGACTTGTTCTGTCTTGGTGAGTGGACAGGTGGACAACTAATCGCTGATGGTGGGACATCGTCACGATGGAACGCAATTTTCAGGCCAGGTGGGGGCGAATTGGTGTAATAGAGAAACAGATGTGTTAGCATATTAAATCTCAGGGGAGAGGGGAGGGCAGTTCAGTGGCTGCTGGGTATGTGTGTCAGTGGCTGAACCACAACACCCAGGGTAGTAACCCACTTTTCTTCATGTCTCTCTGCATGCTTTCCAATCACTAGGCAGGGGCAGGGCCGTAGTGCTGCAGTGCCATCTCCCCCCTCTCGCACACTCATCCCTAAATCTTTGCTAACACTGTGGCGCCTGAACCATTCATAGCTTGCTCCAGTCAAACCTCACCTTCATATCTAACCCCATCAAGCACCACAACCTCATCCAGGATTTCCACCCATGCCCAGAATAGCTTGTAAGTGTATAAGTGTCATTCTGTTATGTTTCCACCCCTGTCCCTCTTTTTTTGGCCTGGTATTGGATAAGCTCATAAGAGGAGGGGATGACACTGGGGCGGTGTTGACTTGTGGAATGTGTGGAGCTGGAGCAAAGATTCATTAGAGAGCCACTGAACATTTCATGCTGCCATGCAAGCAGTTATTGATCTCCAGCACATAACATAAGCGCTCTAAAGCAGCTTCTAGAAAAAACACACCCAGGTCAGCGTAGAGAGGGGGGGGAAATAGATGAAAAACTCAAAAAGAACACGTTAAAGAGAAGAAAAAGAAAAGAAAGAAGAATCAGCAAACTTGTTCCAAATCACTACTGCTGAGTGGGCATTAGCTCTTGCATGTGACCTCTGGCCTGGTCTATGTGGCTAAAGCCCAAATCCTGCTCACAATAGTTTCCTGTTCCACTTGGATCAACCTCATTTTCGGACCACAGCAGTCACTCTGACATGCTACTGGACATCTGGCTAAACACATAAAAACTGAAGTAAACGGTATAGAGTAAAACAGGCAAAAGGGAGATGGAGATCATGTCAGGACAACTTGAAGTGTGATTTTTTTTTTTACTTTGATGAACAACAAAAAAAAATACCACAAGCAGCAGTTTATGTGGAGGAACCTTTTTTTATTCAACAGCTGATTTTTTAATAATTGAAAAATTAGTTTTTTTTTCAGAAAGAAACACCTGGCATTGTTCTTTTCCAAATTCCTTATGGATCACTCTCTCAAGGACAACCAATGTCAACAGAAAACACAGCACTTTGTAAACCTGTATAGATGCAATGCGCACTGGGACAGCAGCTATCTCCGCTGGGCTGGAACAAAAGAAAGTGTGACCTGTTCTCGGCAAGTCACCTCATGTATAATGCTAATCCACCCTCTGCAGGAGGATGTTAAAAAAAAGAGAAACTGTGCTGATCTACAGATGACGATTAAACACATGGCTTGATTTATATAACGTCTGCGCTAACCAAACATCAGATCAGAGAAGGTAAGGACATTCAGTTGTGCCTGGGGCTGCCTACTTGGTGTACATACTTCTTTATGTGCCCATATGAACATATGACAGCTATGGAATGTAAAGAAGTATGTATTCTTGGTCAGGTGCTGATCCACATTACATATACTGTGCAATGACTCTCTGCATCGTTAAAGGTCACTAATATATGTTTCCAAGTATGACCATATGGAGACAACATGAAGAATTGTAAAACTAGGGTGCAGAAACTTACTGCAGCAGTGGATTCTGAGTGAAGTTGCTGCTATTTTAGCGACTTCACCAGCAGTTCACACTGCCTGTCCAAAAATCCGCAATTGGCATGCTAGATAGTTCATTGCTTCAGGTAGCAAGTGCAGAATTAAAATACACAAAGATCGCCACTGCAAGCAAATTTTTTATCTTTATGGTTGGAAAAGCTGGATTGTAGGGCCCGCATTCTTGACAGAATGAGTTCAGTCACTGCTACGTAAAAGAACCAATAGGAGCCCCAGACATCGCCATAGGAACAGCAGCTCCTTTCATAATTGGAGAATATAGGCATTCTGGGCTTTGAATCATGGCCAGTTGCAACTTAGATCCTGTTTCTTCAAGAGTGACCTGCACTAATGCCAAAGCCATTAATAGCATAGTCCTTTCATACTTGCCTGTATAGGTTTATGCAAGTTTCTGACAACTTTTTTTTGTCCACTGAAGTTTGACTGTTGCTATAGGCAAGTTGCTGAAGTAAAGAGCATAGAACTGAGCTATTAAGAGAAAGCTTATTTTACACTGAGGGATAGTATGGCTGTCCGTTTTGCCCTGCCACCCATTCATGCCCCATTGTTCATGTTTGCTAGGCTTGCCAAATGCTTTGGTGTACCACAGCAGAGTCAGATTAGAGCATGAAAATGTGACAATGCTGACTGGCTCTGTCAGCTGATTCCAATTGTTTTGTACAAAAGATGGACAGGGGCCTTCAGATATGAACATCTAAGCATGTTTTCTTTTGCTTATGTCAGGTTACAACAGCATTTGTTTAATCACATTAGAATGATATGACAAAAATCAACATGCTACTTTTTAAACACTTGGTAAGAGTAGTGAGTTTTTCTGATGCTAAACTTTCAGCTCAATAGTTGATCAAAACTGTTATTGTTAAAGAGAGAACAGAATGACAGTTTTACAATTTCATTTAAAGGGTCTGAACTTTTTTTTTTTTTAAGTCAAGCCCAGGCGCCACAACATCTCTCAGTTTAAGTAATTCTAGACTAATGGTGATAACTGAGGTCAGAGCTATCACTGTCATTTTTTAAACGCAGCATGCAATAAAGCTGCCATTTCTTCTGCCATTTTTTATCTCGCTCTCTCGCTTTAACATATCCAAGATGGATGCAAAGGACACTCTTTGTGCAAAGATAACGTAAGATAAAGGTTTTTGGTCATGAATGCTGCCTGGGAGAGAAAGTGGCCCATTTTTCTGAATGTCAGACACTCTAGTCTGTCCTCTGTAGGGCTGTGCTCTTTCCATTTTTGTGCACTGCTTGCTGTATGGTTTGCTCCTGTCAGTGGCGGGGCTGTTCCCTCGTTCTCGCCCTCATCCTCAAGCCTGAGTGACACCCACAACAGATGCTGACATTATCAAATGTTCAGCTGCTGTCCCTGACTTTTGCCCTCTTATGGCCAGTGTATTTGTGGACCGAACTTTGTCCAGAATGCTCTGAGCAAGTGTCTGTGTATCACAGGGGGACTGGTGGTGTAAATAGCACTTTACTAACCCATGTTTAATAAGCACCATACTGAGCAGCAATGACCCCTTTGCTTGCACTCTCAGCCAGCCACCTGCTAAGAGCTAAAGAGGCTTTTTGGGTGGCTCTTTGCAGACCAACATCTCCTACATCTCCTGCGCCTTGCGAAACAACGCCCGGCTTGTTTCCCTCAGCATGCGTCACCAAAATGTTTCAAGGACCAGCTTCTGCCTCCAATTGTAACTGTTAAAACCTGTCAGGTAGATCAAATATCTGTGTTCACCATTTCAAAAGCACCACAGGAGCAGTCACAGATGAGACTGTACTGTCCACCAAACTCTCTTAAGAGAATAAGCAAGCAAATTAGCTTAGCTCTGCAATTTAGCAAGTTATAATTAAATCTTTTAGACATTTACACAAAAAGCAAACCACCTTGAATATCCCACGTGTGAATATGACACCAGCTGGCCTTTCAAAGCAGCTACTCTAAGAGCTAAAATCAGAAACTTGACCACAAGGATAATTTTTTTCCCCTCACAAAATAAAGAACAAAACATACAAGCAACAAGCAGCAGAGAAACAGGGAAAATCATGTGCACTGGAATTTATAAGTTGTACTGGGAAATGCAAAGTGTCCTATGTTTCACAAAGACTGCTTAGGGTCACAGAGCACGGCTTCTTATTGGTCATTAACAGTGAACTACAATGCTTTGCTAAAGCTGGTAAAATGGAACCAAATCACCTCTTCAATGGATTTGGTCCCCTTCAACCAGCTGTAGCTATGCTTTGATGACAACATGAATGCTCTATATTGTGACTTTTGCCTCTGTAGGAAATTGTCATTGTATATTACATTTATGCCACAATGACAATGCTGCTTCCAATAAATCTTAATTAAATACATTGTGATTGCCTTTATTACAAATGTATATAATTATCAGCTGGTAAAACCCCAATTATAAATAACATTTTAAAAGCCACAAAATTCTTTCACAAAAAACTGTCAATTCCCAAATAATTAAATACTGACAATAAATCGTGACCCTTCTGCAAGGCCTGGTTAAAGACTGGGCTTAAATATCATCAGCCACCATTAGAAAGCAGACAAGAACACAAAGTGCTTAAAAGAACAAACTGTGTAGTGTTGGGCTAAGACAGCAGACTAACATCCACTTATCTGAGTATCTGAGCCTGTGTGGAAACAGAGATAGAGAGCTTCAGAAAGTCAGACAAATGAAAGGAGTGGGGAGGAGAGGGTTGCAGCATGAGCTCACTGCGACACATGCAGGATTGGTAGCCCGGCAGCCTCATGGTAACCCTTCTTAGTTTGTGAACAAGGGAATGGAGATGAAATCCAGATGCTTTTGAGTGTGGGGGGTTGTACACACAAATCATACACAGAGAATCCACCAATTATGGCCCCATGGCACACTGACGCAGCACAGGCATGCGTCTGTAACTCTCTCTCCTCTGCATCACAGCAGCATCTTTCTCTCAGTCACACGGATGCAACGCTGCATCATAATTTCCCACATAATTACTCTAATCTGCCATCATGCCCTGCAGAATCATCATCACACAGCAGTTTACATACAGAGGTACAAGTTTACATTTACACAAAATTTCCATAAGCTTTATCATTGATTTACTATTTTTAACTACCCTTTATCCATTTTTTACCGATAGCCGTGCAGTATGACAAATGGTTTTTAGATGCTTGAAATCATGTAGTCTTTAAAAATAAAAGGGTAGGCATTTACAAAAAGGGTAAAATAATAATAATAAAAGGGTAGGTATTTACAAAAAATATTTGTAAATGAAGTATAGTGTGTCACAATGCAGGACGCTAACACTGCTTAACCTTCCATGTCAACTACTCACAGATTAAAAGTAACTTGTAGTCCACAAGCTTCTATCAATAAATCAACTGGGTGCCTCAAAATCAAGAAGGATTTGCACATTTGCTGAAAACTCACTTAATAAAATTACCAATTCTCACTTAATAGCATCAACCACACAATCTTTAATGCACCTAACAACCTCCCATTAGCTGGGGCACAACCAGCTCATAACAATCTCTGCTGTTTATTGTATGCAAATTTCTCAACAGACACATAAAACACCTCATTAACCAATAATTTTCATTAAGGCCAAATTCTGCTCCTATCATAACTGTGTCCGATGTGCTGTGGATGCGGCTATTGGCTATGGTTTGAAACAAGCAGCTGTAATAGTTTTGTGGCTGCACACAGCACTGCATCTTAAGGTTGGACACCAGGAGGCGATTAACAAACAGGTTGTCCCATTTGTACTGTAGTAATAGGGGCTGTTCAGTGGCTGCCTCTGCTCTGTTTGTGAAGTGTGTTATGAGTCATGGGCTATTAATCGTACTGTTTACAGTGCTGGAGCACAACTGCCTTCCAACAGCCATCCAGAGAGCCACTGAGAGGAACCAGTCTTGCTCTCAGCCTGGGACGCCCATAAACACACAGAGACAAGAACAGAAAAACACTCCCACCATCCCCTGGGTGGAACTCACAATGTATAGATAGGTACAGAGAATATTTAATAAGAGCATTCACTGGATAAAATGGATCATGTGAGGTTAAAAGCTTTTTGTTCCACTCTTACCCTCAGACAAATGCTCATTGTGTAGATTTGAGTTTAAAATGTTTCTGACAATCAGCTTAGTGGTGAAAGTTACAAATCGACTGCATACACATTCCTAAACAGTGCTGTGGCTTGCTGGTAGGAAATCGAGTTCATTTGAATTTTCTGGCAGTTTGAAATTCCTGTTATGACTGTACGTCACTGAAGCCCAACAGTTGGGAGAGCAGAGACAGATGTAGATCACTATGTTAAGAACGTTAGAAGGACATGTAAGGATGAGAAAAGTAAAAGCGTGTTCCCACTGTGAGATGTTTCCTTGATATACTTTAACACTCAGTTCAGTTTGTGTGAGGAGGGGAAGATAAATAAATGTTTCTTAAATATTTACTGGGTTAGCCAAATATTAACATGATCATTATTAAACAGTGAATAACACTGAATTGTACACAACTGGATCAGGGTCAAGGTTGCCATTCGTTTTGACCAATGTGTAGTTTAATGAGTTGCAACCACTGAATTATGCAGTCATGTGATTACTACATAAGACATTTTGGGGCTGATTTCTTTTTAAACGTAAAAATGTCTCTAATATAACAAAAATGTTTTGAGCTTCATTGCGTCTGAACAGGAGAACTGCCTAAAATAGCAATATCTAGCCAATAAAACATTAACATTTAAAAGACTACAAAAATGAAATACGCTACACATTCACAACTTCTCTGATTGTTTTCTCATTACTTTTTTAGGCCTGGAAATAATTCTAAAACTGTCTGATATTTCCTGTAGAAAACTGGTTTAATAATTCTGTGTTTTGGAGTCTACCAAAAGTTTCCCATATCAACCACTAATGTAACTAGTGGTTAAAAAAAACATTGCCAGTAAACAAACAAACTAAATATATAACTTCTGCACCCAAACACCCGAGTTTGTTTTTAAGAAACAATGTATCTGTTTTTAGAAACAAGACAAAAGACATAAGAAACACATGCTAAGCACAAGCCTTCCGACCTATCAAGCGCTTACCAGGAGCAAGTTTATCTTGAAGGGTTGGGGCTAAAAGTGGCTTCGGCTCAAGCAAGCGTGATGTTCAGAGTAGACTGCAGTGCCTGGGAGCTCATGCGAGAAATACAAGTAAATGGTGAGCTGGAGGAGAGCGATATATCTCCAAGACTTTCTGATGGCAAAGGACTGGGTTCTGCTTTAATGCTGGGCTCTACTGTACAAGTGAGCCATAAACTCTGAATCACAGCAGTTCTTCATCCATAAAGTCAATAAAGAGGATACCTATGTTGCCACCGATAAATGGAAGTCAAGATTGATCATCTAACATCTGGAGCCGAACTGTACACTACAATTATGGAGTGGCACACATGCATAATGTCTGCAGGGCAGAACAACTTGGTTAATATTTCACATCAACATAATTAGTTATAATTATAAATAGTTTAATTTGTATAATTTTATGAACCTGGAAATAGCAAGCATGAGAAAGTAAGAACAGGCATCAGTCATAATCTGTGTGTGCAATCTGGATCACAATTTAGACTGTAGCCAGAAAAGTGTGTCAGAACAAAAGGGTTCCATTAAGGCTGGGTACAATATACATTTACATTTAGACATTTAGCAGACGCTTTTATCCAAAGGGACTTACAAATGAAGGACCAATAGAAACAGCAATTACAATTATAGATTACAGATCTTGCCATTTAAGGGACTATAATTTTAACTGCCTTCCTGACTTGAGATGAGATCAAAATTCCCAATATTATTTGCAAGCAAATCATTGCAAATATATTATAAATATTCTATCACACAGGCCAACCATCACCCAAATAATGCACAAACAAAACCAGCACAATCTGACTCCCCTAAAACCCCTAAAATGATCACTGGTCAAGAGGACAAAAATATGCACAAGCATCCAGCATGAACTCCACTTGTCATTTTAACTACATCCTTAAGCTTGGATCACAGTAAGATGGCCATCACGATTTATGAAATCGCAACTTTAAACACATCAAGAGCAGTAAAGATAAAAAGACTGTATATTGTAAGTCTCTGACAGCTTCTTGTGTCTAAATACCTCAGTGTTTCTTGCAAATGATAAACATGCTTTAATAAATTTTTAACTCTCATTGACCACACTGGCCAGGAAGTCCAATTATAGCCCAGGTTATGACACAACGTACAAGACATTCCAATAAAACAAATAAATTTTGCTGTACCTGGGGTTCCCTCGCAGAGCAGCATGGTGAAGCGCATTGAAGCCATTGTTGTTGGTAATGGTGACATCAGCACCAGCTTCCAGGAGCACAGAGAGCATGTCATCTCTCTTCTTGCTGATGGCATCATGCAGAGGTGTGTCTCCCTCTGAATCCTGCAGGGGGCAGCACAAAAAGACGCTTAAACTATGAAACAATGCTAATAAATTTATAGCAACTTAATTGTAGTCGATGTGTAGAATAAATATGGCAAATAAAGACATGCCCAGTGTCACTTGTTTTTTTTTTTCTTTTGTGCTGAGGGTGTGATGCACTGCAGGGATAAAATAGACAAAAATATGCTAAAATATACAAATGCTCAACAAGTATGGTAATAAATTCTGAAGATGCATGGGGATGTTTTAATCCATTGGCATTTATTTAGCTCGATGTATGCACATAACAAAAAGGTGCTGATCCGGGGTACAATTGCACCAAATTGTTTACAGACAAAAACAGGGTAGAAACCTCTTTTCCCCCTACCGACTGACAGCCAACCCATTTCCAATTCTGTCGTATTTATTCATGCGTATCTGATGTTGATAAAAAAATAACACAAATCCCATCAGGTTTTTAATCTGTAAATTTAATTTTAGGTAGCAAAAACGATCACAAGCCTCATTTAAAAAATAAACAGAATAAAAGTTTGCACAACTTTTTTTTAATTTTGCATTACCCTGATGTGTGCACACATATTTCTAAGGTCAAGCTCTGACTGACCTATTTCAATGGTATTTTTGTCCTATTTCAAACAGTCCCCTTATGCAACCTATCTGTGAAGAGTACCAGGTAATGAGACAACAATGATGATAATACTCAAAGACAGTTCACCTGCAGACTGGGGTGACAGCCAAAGTCAAGCAATGTCTTCACCACCTGTAGGTGGCCTTTGTTGACAGCAATGTGCAGGGGTGTCTGTCTACGCTTGTTTCTGGCATTCAGGTCAGCGCCTCCTCGATGCAGCACCTCAATGACGGAACCCTCATCCCCGAAGGCTGCGTGATGGACAGCCCGGTCTCCATCCTTATCCTGCAGAAGCCACATGTCAATCACTGTCAGAATCTCCATTTTAACAAGTTCAAGTTTGATTACAGTCTAGCTTGAGAGCTCTTACGTGCCCAACCAGCCTAGAAAAGTTAAACGCTGAGTAATGCTTATGGACAAAGCCATTACTAAAGAAACTGCCCAATAATGATACAAATCTTCAGGCTAATTAATCAGAGGTTAAAAGTGATTTGCAGCCATAAATTAGACTTTGCCTAATAATGTAATAATTCTTTGCCTAATAATGTCATCATTGCTTTGTAACTGGATCACATTTTTTTGCTAGCACAACAAACACAATGACACAGTGACTTCACAAAAATGTATGGAAAATATGCTTCATGCCCTTAAGTCCTTAAATCGCTTTTACTTTGTTTTATCTTTCAATTATCAATTGTCACTGAAAAATTACATAGTGAAAGGGCCTAACATGGGTAACTAAGTGCAAATTATAGGAAACTGGGTTAACTCGCCACTAGCACCTGAGTCTATCCTTTTCTGGAGTTTTTTTAATAGAAGGTGAAAGGTAAAATGACATGGTAAAATGTCATGGGTGATTTGGATAGTTTTAAAAAAGATTTTTGCTACAATGATTATAACACTGCCCTATATCTTTATAAAAACTCCTGTCTAAACAGGGCAGGATAAATTTGACAGTTATTGGGTGACTAAACTATTTTCCCTTTCAACGTTTTCACAAGGTGCGTTTTCGGCATGTTTGATGGGCCAATCTAGAAATGAGATTTTCATTTACGGTACACACTTGACCATTTTTTACCTTCACGGTTCTTTGGAATTAACAATTATTTTGCTGTCACGCACTATTCGTAACAGACAACCAAACAAAAACATTGAAATGGAAAAAGTGATTTGTGGAGGGCAGCGATCAAAGCTAACAGCATTTACAACAGCATGTATGATCTTCTCCACAGCAACAGGCTCCTTCCTGCCCCTGAAATATCACCAGACGACAGGACATAAATATTCCTGCTTGATTGTGAGAGGAGAACCCATCACATCGCTGGAATAACAATGCCTGCTTCTCTTTTTTCTTCTTTCTGTGCACATAAGTAAACAGTAGAAGCGCTGACTGCATGCTAAAAGTAATGTTTCCTCATGATATGGGAATTGGGGAGTTCAGTCAACTCTTTTATGTGTCAATATACCTCTGAGTTACCATGAGTCTTTTTTAACAAACATTAAAGGACCTATTTCACTTAATATTCCTGCTACAATAACATGCCTGAAGTCTACTTAAGCTCCCAGTACTAACCAAGATGAACACAGAGGTTTAAAAACTGAAAGAAAAAAGGCCAAAAACATACAGCCGTGCCCACCCAGTATTAAAGATATCCTGGTTCCAGGCATTTTTTTTATATTTCTATACTTTCATATTTTTTATAAAAGAAATTACAAAAATGACTCCCTAAATTATTTTAAACTTAAATCAACCCCAAAAACCACTACACTACAAACTTTAATTTGAAGCAATCTTATTCGATTATTTAAAGTTCCCATGAAGGAAATTAACATTTTAAAAAATAACATTTGGAAACTTGCAGGTTAACTACATTGGCTAAAACACTTTTCTAATATCTGCTTTTATAATATATTATAGTCCTTATATTTAATGCATAATTAAGATTTTAACAAAATTTTGTGGTTTGTTAACATTGTTAAATTCTGGGACAAATTACTCTCCCACATCACATCAAATATTTTACTGTTTTTAATATGCTAGTTAACCAGCATCCTACAACAAGAACTTTAGCTTGAGGTGACTGAACCACTATTAACTACATCTCGGTAGCTTAAGGTCAGAAGACTATTGACAACATATTATAGTTCCCCTGGCTATACATGCAATTATAAATCAGGACATAGCCAATGGTGAACTGAGGTGGTTTAGCAGCAGGACAAGGGGAGTAATTTTGGATGAAGTACATACCTCAGCCTCCAGGTCTACATTATGTTTCAACAGCAGTTTGAGGACATCCACATGGCCATTTTGGCTGGCTGCCTGCATGGCGGTGTGTCCTGCACACTGCCCGTTCACCTGAAAACAGAAGACACGCTTGATTGTGTGTCTGTTTCATTTTCATAGCATGTACTTTTTGTGTGATTGGGAATATTAGAGTATACATGAGTGTCTATGTGTGATCTGCAGCACTGCGGTAAGTGCAACGGGTGTGCAATGGCATGAATATTAATGCTGGAGTCTCTGGAGTATTTGCAGGACATGTCTTGTCCTGCCACGCATATCATTTGGTTGGTCACCCCAGCCAATCTGACTTTTTCATTCTTTCCTTCCTTCCTCTATCTCTCGCTCTCTGTTTTAAGCAATTACTTCAGTGAGGGGCAGCAGGGCACAGGGCCAGCCCTGGCACCAACACAGGAGAGCTAAAAGCATGAAAAAGACTTTTTCCTATAAAGAACATTTTGAAGGCATGAAAAATGGAAAAGGGAATCCTGGCCCTAAACAGAACTAGAGGATCAGTTTGACTACAAAGTAGGACTACAAAGGGATTTTCTGATTTCACAAAATTCACAAAAATAAAATTGAAAAGCAAAACAAATGTTGCACCATTATTAAATGTACAGTTTACCCAATATCATTTACAGACACATAAGTTAATGGGATCCGTACTGCAGACATATAATATTTTTGTAATAATACTTTTGTATTCCACAGAAAAAAAGGTCTGATTCATATAAGCATGAGGATTAGTAAATCATGGGAGTTTTCCTATTTTAGTAAGCTATTCATTTAATTGTATATACAAAGTGATTATTATACAAGTTATTTATTAAGCCATTTATTTATTATTTATTGAAGTTTTCTGTAGCTCAAACAGTAGAGCGAGACACCACAAACGTTAAGATCATGCCTCGCAGGAAAAAAAGAACTTATTCCCTAAATGCAATGTAATATGCTTTGGGTAAAGCCGTCTGCCAAAATGCAAAAATGTAACTGTGAGCTGTTACTTGAACTGTAACTAATTGAAATTGATTTAATTACACATATAATCACATATCAATATTTGCTTTAAAGACAATGCTATTTGAATGGGACCAGACAATTATATATTGTCTGAAATAATAGAAATAATATTGTAAGGTAACTGATGCTGGCCTATGTCTTTATGTTACTGAATACTTTCAGTACGTCAGAGACATGAGTCCAAACATTGGTACATTTTTTCCAGACTGAGGTAGCGCTGCGTTCCACAAACTGCTCAGTTTCAGGCTCACAGGGTTTCAGAGGGGGGAGGAATCTCATACATATAAGAGCAGTCGTCACCCTTTGATTGTGCGTTTGATCTTATCTGTGAGATTCCAGTAAAAAGGTGCTGTAGTTCAAAGTGATCTTGTTACAAATTAGCAGTAGTTCTGGGCTGCTTGCAGGCTACATAACACTGAAACTAAAGTCAAAGTACTGCTACATATCCCTTAATTATTATGACACTTGTTCTTCATAAATGGAAGAATTCATTCCTTTTTGATCTAGTCAATTAAGGTTATAAAGTTGTCATAGAATATTTAGAAATTGATTTAAACTGAAGTAAATATAATAACTAGAGCTGACACTAAACTCTTATTGGTAGCTGAAAATAGTTCCAAATTAACCACAATATTTAATAAGCAAACATGTAGAACATTGTAAAGGACTGAAATTTAAACCTAAAAATGTTAAGTTTTAATAACTTTAAGATAAAACCAATGTTATGTCTGACAGAAACCTATGGAATATTCAGTAAGAAACACAGCAAGAACTAATAGGAACAGGCAGCAAGCTTGCAATATGGCTCTTACATCTACATCTGTTCTCTTCAGGATGTCCTCCACTTTGGCTAGGTCACCATTAGCAGCGGCCTTCACCAGCTCTTCATTAATGTCTCCAGACTCCTGGGTCTCAAAGAGCTTCTTGAGGAGCTGAGACAGGCGCTCTGTGGGCACAGAAGGACTCTGTCAGTACAGTGTCACACAGGGTACAAGGTGACTGATGAAAGGCCATTTTGCTCCCATTGAGTTCCACTGAAACACAGGCCATTCTGACCCTCTGGCAAATCAATTAATGTCATACGATCTTGGACATACTTGCTAACGTGTGTATGTGTGTGCGTGTGTGTACCTCCAGAGGCATTGTTAACAGCAGAGCCAGCAGGAGCCACTTTAGTGACAGCGGCTGGATTGTACGTCCAGGATGTCCCGCACACCTCGACTTTCAGATCACTGTCAGAGTAGATCTGCTGCACCCTGCCCACTTTCCCAAGGGTCTGCACAGAAGAACATACAGGTCTTATTACCAGTATTCCTGGAGGGACTGTTTTACCTCATGCTCATTATATATAAATGTTGACAGAGTGCTTTGTGTTATACTTTTTCACACCAGTACCATTGTTATGGTATATATGGGATATCATCAGTTAACTTATGCTTGGTCACATCATCTGTGGTTGATGTGGGCTGTTATTTTTGCAGCTAAAGGCCCACCATAATGAACAAGCATGTTCCTGCACTAACACAAAAGATCTACCTTCAACACTACCTTCTTCCCCCAAGGTCAGCAACCAACAACTGGTACACTACAGTAGAACTTTGTGTATGGGTATGTGTGTGTGGGGTTGCAGGTACAAATGTCCCTCAGAGTCCCATCCTATGCACTGTCTGGGGAGAAAAATCAATAAATGTTAGGTCTGCCTTCTAAAATTGAGATTGGCTCATTTAAAAAGAGAATACCCAAAGGCTCCTGTGCTTGCAGGACCATTTCTCATCTCTACTGCTCATAACTGAAGCTATTGGAATTCTGTTAAGCTTTGTCCATTGAGGGAAAACAAAAGGGAGGTGTTTCAAGAAATAAACACTGCACATGGCCAAAGCCACTCTCAGCTTCCTGTCCACAGCACTAGAACGCAGAGCTGCTTGAAACAGCCTAGAGATAAAATAAAACAACTGTGCTATTGGTAGTGGGTTGCCAATGGCTGCAATTTAATGCTCATCGGCCTATTAAACCCATCCACACTGGGTCTTTATAGATAATGATGAGGTCTCATCAATGCCTGCTTTTACAGGCCATTTTATTTGTGGGCAAAACAGAAATATTAAACACCTTTAAGAGGAGTAAATGTCATTTTACTTAATAATGACCACTGGGCATCATTCCAGTGTATTGTAACTGAAACTGCTGTTCGTTAGCAACTATGTTTTTGCAACCTAAGGTTTTATACTTCAGTGAACATGATTTGCATCTCAGTTAAAGTTTTTTAATAAATTTGCAGGTAAATTTGCAAGTGGTGTTTAAACCTAAGCCCAGCTGAATAATCAGTAGAAATGAGATAGGCGCTCACTGGCAGCATAGCTTCAGCCCACTCCCCATGTCCTCTCTGTAGCAGTTTGATGCGATCGATGTCATAGCAGATCTGGACCAGATCCCCCACCATGAACTGAGAGCTGCCCCCTTCAGCACCAGCAGCCACCTCTCCACTGCGCACCACATTTGCCTTGGTGAGGACCGCTGGGTTAAACGTCCACCTAGAGTGAACAAGGTCCAATGCTCATTACATCAAATGGGCAAGGGTTCACATGTACAGTAGTTTCCTGAGGCCTCTGAGTTTTATGCAATGCACACATTAAGATGGGAATAGCTTATGCATAAATTATAATATAATAGAGTCCATGAGGATTTAAACCAGGAATGTAATATAACTATTGTCCATTAAAAAAACCTTACCTAAATCAGTAGATATTACTGTATTACAAAGCAGTTTAAATGAAATGAATGACTGTACACTTCCATAAATTATAATGTGTTCATTTACATGTTCATGCAGTATTGATAGAAAATCAGACATATTATGTTGAAAAGAAAAAGTTAAAAGTAAAGTAAAAGTTACTCTTTGGTCTTGTTTTGTTTTAAAATCTTTTTGAACCCTCTATAAGTAACAATAAGCCGTTAAAATATTTTCTGCTTCTTAAGCGGAAATATCTGCGTAAATTTCACAAAATTTCCCAAGTGTCGCACAATAATATAATTGACACTAGCATACTGTGCCATGTGTCTTTTCAGAGGCTGACCTGTTTCCGCTAGGGTACTGCACCACAATGTCATGGTCTTCATCGATGCCACATACAGTGCCTGTGGTAGTGAGTGTTTCAAACATGCCGTCTGTCCATCCTCCGTGACCATGCTGTAGTGACTGAACAATCTCCAGATCCAGATCAATGTTGACCAAGTCTCCAATCTGCAGGCCTCCAGGGTTCCTGTTGCCGTTCTGCTCACCTGCAGAAAGTCACAGTAGAGCTGCAGTTGAGATAATGTACACAGTATTTCTCTTATAGAATGACTCGCTGTCATCTGGGACCAGCATGTTCTTCTAATACTCCATTCTCAATTTACAGAAAAATAAAGACTAGTGCAAAATCATGTCTTGTGTAAAGAAGTGCACTTAGCAATTAACCTGCAGCTTTTGTGTTACAATGTCATTTGAGTACAAGTCATGCGAGTTCAACATTCTTGTATTAAATCTTATATTATTGGCTGGGACAGTAAAAAGTCAATTATGGACTTGGTTCAAAAGTGCTTTTAAAAAGGAATGTGTTACTGTATTTAAAGCTGCCTTTCCACAGTCCTGCTCCAGTGCTGACACCTAGTGGAAGCATCTCATAGATGTCAATAAACTGGAGGCCTGAGGACTTCCCTTGACCCATGCAACTCAAATATTTCTCCAAAACATATAATGAAGCTATTGATGTAATACATTTGGACAATATTGCCTGGACAACATATTTCATGGCTTACCCAACACTGGACAGTGGTCCCTGTAAAAAGTGCCTCCTTTGGCATCTTGCACACATTTCAGGTCAGACTAAAGAAAAACAAGAAAAATGAATTTTAATAAAACATTTTGGGAGCATAAAAACAAAATGCATTATTTTGAGTCCAAACAGCATAAGCCCTCTCTGTAATACAGTCTGTATTTCATTCCTGTTCTTCAGATCTAATTAATAATTCCAGTGGCAGATGGCTGCGCACACCCTCCGGATGTGTTGCAATAACAGACAAACACTGCTACTCAGCCACACAGCGATTGGGTGAATTTAGACATTGCAGAAAGCCTTACAGCCAATAAATGCACGGCCTGTCACTTCAATGAAGAAACATGCTTTCTGCAGGACACACGCTTTCTTGACTCTTACTTGTAAAAACAGAGAAGGGGAACAGGCGCCTTTTATCATGTAGATATCTCATGCAGCTGCCCCTCACAATAGCTGCCCTGCACATGAGTCTTTGTGAAGAAGTTTGTAATGTGCCGTGTGAGTAGGTGGTGAGCGGCCACAAAAAAAGCCCAAACTAACTGCAATTTTTATGCCTGTAGTGGGGGGTGGCTCACCATGCCTTCAAATCCCACTCTGTAAAGGTTCTTGGCCCCATTGTCCCAAAGGACATAGGCTGCGCTGTGGGGGCTGGCAGCACTCCAGTCCTGGATCTCCGTCACCTGAAACAGGGCAGTGTGGTGAGAGACAGGAACAAGAAGTTATGCAAGATATGGTGTGTATGTGTTTGATAGAATTGCATAGGGCTGTTAACGGTTACCCCCACTTCAGTCACAACTACAATAGACCACAGCCTAATTCATTTAGCTAGCAAATGACCTTAAATATTTCAACACAAATAATATGATATAGATAAAATCATAAGAGCTTTGTTGAAACTAACACTTTAAATAAAGGTCAGATTTTTAAAATGATGGGCTCTCATCTGGTTCGAAAATATATGTATGCATTTTTTAATCAGAGCTGGAAACAAATTGCAGACTTGTCTTGTCCTGGGCTTGTTATACTCTTTAACTTACACAAGAACAGCTCTAAATGTTTCTTAAAGGGTCAGCTGAGTTTAATGGTCCATTGTAAAACATACTATTAAGAGATAATTGTGAGTTTTGTCCCAAATGCTGATTTAAACAAATACAGAAAAGATTCTAATAAAGGGTAATTCACATTGAACTGACAAGTGCCAATAAACACTGACAGTCTATAAAAATGCATTAGAATGTCTGTGTTTGTCCATTTATCAGCTCAGTGTGAGTTGGAAGCTGTTGGGATCTTTGAAACACATGAGGTCCGCTTTACAGCAAACTGACAGGCCCATGCTTAACTTCCAACATTATGAAAGCAATGACTCAGAGTTATTAAAATGTGTCAGAATGCATTAAAGTAAACACAGCAAAAAGGTGTGTGCAGTGACAGTGCTAAGAGAGTAAATAACTACATCAGTCTTTGTGTATCATGCTGCTGTAATGAAAAACAGTGGATTTAACATCCAAATATAAAATTTATGTTTAAGTAGTTCTCACTTTAAAGAAATGGGGATGTAAGCACTCTTTAAATAGCCTCATACATGGCTTGAAATATACAAACATTTAAATACCAAAAGATTTACTTTAAGATTTACTAGTTCATTATCATTCAGCAACACTGTTCAATCTGTCACTGACATACTTATAAAAAAGGCTGCTGACTTATGTTACTTTTAGATGTTGTTAGTAGAATAATACCAAAACCTTTGAATAAAAGATTCAATGAAAGACAATTTCTCAACATTCACACTGCAATTGGAGATATTAGTGTAGGTTATCTAATAGGGACTGCCAGGTAACACAGCAAAGTGAAGTAAATCCGTAAAACAAGTAAATCCTTGACACTAAATGCTCTATACATGAATCACCACCGGAACATTGATTTTAACAAAGCTTTAAAATCACATATGATACTACTTACTACTTAAACAAGCATTAAGCAGGGAATGCCTATTTGATAAAAGAGATTTTTTTATTGATTTCAAACCTTCAACCTACTTTTAGGTCCTGTTATGTCTTTCATTTTTCATGTTTTCTTATATTTTGCTTGATTTTCTTGATCTCCAGTTTGCATGTATGAGCATTACACGTTATAGCTTTTTAAGCAGAATGTCTTGCAGATAATAAAAGTGAGTGATGCTGAACATGTATAGGCATTACCTTTCCTCTTCTGCCATTCCCGCCATCCTGATCTTCCCACTGCCAATCCACACCCCGCACCACTCGCCCTCCTGCAAAGATGCCCCGGGCGGTGATCTTCTTCGACTTGCGCCGGGATTCCAAAAGAACTCTGGGTAAACGCATACGTGTTCATTAGTAAATGCAAACAACAGTCAAATGCTAAGGGAGTTAATGCTCTGAAATGTTAAAACATAAGTATTCTTACATATATGTAAGAATATATGTTACATACATACATTACATATATGTTTTATATAAAAAGAAAAAAAACCAGATTGAAACTGATGAAACTATAGTTAACTTTTTAGCACATAATTTCAAGAAATTAAAAATTGTATAGTTCACCCAAATTTTCATTCCATCTCTGAAGTCTCATGAAACATTGAAAGCATCCAAAACAAAAAGCCCTGGATCATTTTTATTTCTCTTAATGTGTTAGCTTGCACCCTATATAGGAAGGAAGCCCACTGAAAACCAGTGAAGTTTACTGATTCTATATAATACACACTCTCTTCTGTTACATCTTATATACCAAAACGGTGCTTGACTTCATGCTGGAGATGAGATTGTAACCTCTTAGGTCTGGTCCACATTTTCACGTATTCATGAGCTTAACAATGACATAACATGCAGACAAATAAACATGCTGGAACTTGGTCTTTGAGTCTATAAAGTCATATTGATTTACCATCTTCTTGACACCTAGACAACAGTACAAACACACAAAAACAGTACAAACACTCAAACAGGGTTTAAGTGTACTGCATTGACTGAGCATGGATGAACGCACTAGATACATGTACACTACAACTTGTGAACCTTTGTATTAGTATATTCAATCCTATGTGTAAGTGTACAGCCAAAAAAGATTCAGGCTGCATGCCACCAATTTGCGCTCTGTTGAGAACAACATATGTCTCATAAACTGTGCACAAGATACAGTTTATGATGGACAACTGAAGTTTTGAATGATAGAATTGGCAGGAAATTTAATGTAAAACTGTGCCTGCTAAATGAAACACCTAGCCGCATCCTCTTAGCAAAAACTGACTTCCTTACTGTCTTTTGTCTTGCTGTATTGCAGTAACCATTCTCATTAAGGAAGGGGAGTAACACTTAGTTGAAAGAGGACCAGCTGTTGAGCTGACCTATTGTTTCTTTGAGCTTGTGTTGAGGGCAGTTATGGATGGCTGCCATAAGACATCTTAACTACTGCTAGACTTCTTAATAGCTTAACCATATGGAGACAATGAAAATGGCATTACTCAAGCCACTTAACGAGAATAGATAACAACCCAACACATAAAACAGCAGCTTTTTTTATATTTTGAAAAACCGGACTAAGCTAGTACATAGTTTTTCCAGCTCTACTGTTTTTGTTTAATAGTCAATGCCACAAAGAGGACCAGTGGGCAAGCTGTAACATCACATTTTAAACTGAAGTGCTACGCTAACTTTGACCTACCTAAGCATTCATACCTCTGTTATTAGGTTTATTCAAAGAAGTTGTGCTTACACAGGTCTCCTATATCAAGCTACATACTGACTGATAATGCAAGTTGGTCCAATGCTATTAAAAGTTGGTTCCAACAAGCAAAGGCGTGGCCTACCTGTTGCCTGGCAACAATAGCCAGTAGCTAAAGAAAATGATGTATGCCATTATATATACAACTGACCAAAGAAGCTTACTCATGCAGAGAGGGAATAATGTCAAGGAGTCAAGAGCACAGGGAGCAGAGCAACACTCACCTCTCACTACCAGGGGTGGTGATGCGGTAGAACCTGTGGCGCAAGTGGTGCTTGTCACCATGGTAACAGGTAGTACACAGGTCATAGTTGGTGCACTCGGCGCATTTCCATCGGATCCCGATGATGGGCTGTTGCCGACAGGTGTCACACATTGTGCCATCATGTTTGATTCCTGTAACATTAAAACTACATGTGTACTGTAAGGGAGGTAACACTTCTATCTGCTTTATTTCAGTTTTGACATCTATGCATGTCAAAAGTAATTTATACCCATAAAAAATTAAACAATAGTTAGTAATCACACTAAATGTTATGTAATTATTACAAAAACATTTATTATAATATTATACATATCATGTTAACATAGATGAAGCAATGGGATTTGCCAACTGTAAAGTATATGTATAGTGAGATTACGTCTTTCAATGTCTTTAAATATGTTTAAATATTTTGTTCTTTTGAAGGAAATTACAATAAAGCTCACTTAAAACATGAATTATTAAGTATTGCCAATACATGTCTAAATCACCATGTCAGATGCACTGAATTTGAAGTGCAGCAGGTACAACAGCCTCACCTGTGGGCGCGCTGTCTAAAACCCTCACATCATAGGCTCCGGAGCAGCGGTAATTGGCGGCTGTACCGTTATCCCACACCACCACCACCTCCTCCGGGCTCTCGAAACTCCTAACGGTGCCGACGTGCCCCTCTCCTCCGTCCTGTTTACCCCACTTCCAGTCAGGCCCGCGAATAACTCGAGCGCCCACCCCTTCCATCATTACTCTGTTATTCCTACCGGTTGTCATTTACAAGCTAGTATAGCCGAAGAAAAGAATTTAGCTAGCCGTTAAGCCAGCTGGGAAATGTGGTACTTGAAATTCAGCAACTTGCGCCAATGGCAGGTGATGCATGTATAACGTAACGATATGAAGTGTGACGCGGCTTAATGCATTAAACGGTCTGTCTAGTAATAACTGTACGACAGACTTTAAACAATTCGAAACAAGTTTGAGCTGTTCAAGCCACAGAAACAGGTTAGCTGGTAATATATTGCGTACAGACTAAAAGCCCAATTATTTCTAAATTTTTATTTACATTGTGGACACTTCTTTCGTGCATTCGGCAAAAGTAAATGTCGGGTTTTAACGGCCCGTCTTACCAGAGGCCAGTTAGCAATTATGGGCTAAATATCTATAGCTAACCTTTACTAAACTTGGAAGTAGTTACAAGACGTTAACAAGAACTATGCTAAGTTTAAGAATAAATAAGTAATCGTCTATTTAAATAAGAAATTAGAGAAACGGATAGCGAGCTTTACACCGCGGGCTTGAGACGCTCAACAGATGGTCCAACTTCTCGTGACGTGATCAGGTCTGCGCGAGCCGCTTGTTAACACAGCTTGCACAAAAGCTCCCCAAGCAGAAGTGCGCTATCCTCAAGAGTCTTTGTTTCAATAAGCGAACGCGGAATTTTTAACGGCGTGGAGGTCGATGTGTCGCAATTCCTTATGCCAAAAACAAATGCACATGCACGTTTGTAAACAACGAGCACATCTCTCGAATAGGAAGACCTTTGTTAGTGCTTTCCAAAAAATTCCACAAGCAGAACTGGAAATGTCCTTGTTGAAAAGGGTCGTATCATTGCTATTGTAAGGTAACTTTAAAGCACCCGCAGAAATGATGAACTTCTTAAAAACGTTCTTGTGGGACGATTCGTTGTGCTGCAACTCAGGATGAACGCGTCGCCATTATAATCAATCAGGTCTACAGTCAGCGGAGGTGGGTCTGTTTGGGATCCAGCAGTGCTCTTGGCGTAAAATGACGTCACGACGAAATTTAAAGCGATATAATCGCAGACAAATTTCATTTACAATTATTCAAATGATATTGATGATGTTTGAAGACTGTACTGCAACATCACTTAAATATTGCAGTTGCATCAACAGTAAGTGAATAGCTGTATTAATAGGTGCTTGCTACCTAAGATATTGTCTGCCAATTGTAAGCCAAATCAAATGTCTTTGTGTCTCTATAAAACCATATGTGGATCAATTCTGATGGGGTGTCAACTTCACACAGGTATTTTGATAGTTGGTTTAACTCAGTCAAGTTGTTTGGGGATAAACACTTCTAATAGGATGTGTTTATAAACAAAAATCACAAAACACTGACCCATAGCTGATTAAGATCAGATTACTGTTTTGGAGCCACCACCATGTCTAAATTCAATATTTGGACCACTCTATTTGTAAACTGCAAACAAAAAATTTAAAACTGTGAATTTGTGTTTTGACTTAACAAAATTACTGTAGATTGTAATTGAGTCTCTTTAGAATAAGTCTCTGAAGCACATACGATAAAGATGAAAAGGTGAGATGACTTTACTCAAAGTAGACGGGTGGAGAACAATGACAGTGTAATGTTCCTCTTTTTGACTCCTGGAAAAAAATTGCTGCATTTAGATTTGTTTACAGGGGTTGGATTGCACATGCTGTAACTAAAAGGTTATTGCAATAGTCCATCCAATTACAGACTCAATCCAGTGGTTTGTAAGAGTAAAGTATTACTCAAATAAAACTTGATTCTGATTGGACAATAGGTGCTTTGTTCATGATTAAACACAGCCTTGATCAAATGATTCTGTGTATCACTGTGCAGTACCTTCAGCAACCACCCTAAGCTACATAAACTTAGGTGGAATTATAATAGAAAATACTTAAAGACACGTTTTTGATGCTGACAGATAAGCAGCTGTATTTGTGTGAGGGACATAACATTGGGTTTTCAAAATAATGACATATAAAATGGCATATGCAAAGCATTTTTATTTGAGCTCAGTGAGATGATGGGTGGGTGAGAAATGAGGAAATTGACCTTTTTCTGTTCTTTTAATAAACACTATATTCATGTCATTTGGGCATGTCTCTGCATATTACACCTTGACACATCTGTCACATTCTGTGATTTAAATTACCAAGCAGTGTGCGAGAGCAATGTAATGCTACACAACAGAAGCCTAATCTTTATTTCTCAAGTCATAAATCACCCATTCTCAATTGTACACAAATCTCAGATTATGTATGTTCTTCTCTTTCTGCACACAAATGCAATATTCCATAGGAATACTGTGTTGCTCTGACCTTAGCCCAAAGATCAAAAACCAGTGAGCTGTTAAAAATAAAAACCCACTCAGGGGTGATGCTGGAGTCTGATGAGGATTCACATTATAAGATAAAGAATTTTGGGTTGTATTGTAATGTTGTATTTTAATTTCTTTAATCATGTATTAAGGAAAGTTAGTTCTGTCACTGTGATCATGTCTGATCTTTCTTTATAATATTACAGGTTCATTTTTCCTGTATAATTAAATAATAAAGAAAATAAAATATATTGTAAAAGAATTGCAACAGATCACTGTGACAAAATGTTTGCAAGCTGTTTGCGACTTTTATTTTGTCCTTCCCCATAACGGATGTTCATAATGCGTCATGTTGACAGATCTTCACGGTGTCAGGGAGGCTAGTTAAACGGAAAGGACACTATTGGAGGGCATTACATGTAATGCCAAATCAATAAAGTGTTTTAATCAAACGTTTATCATTACATAATCCGAAATGTTTTCTCTATCGGCTTCTCTACAGCCACAGGTAACCATTTTTTGTCCTGTTTTGAATGTTTGGTTTCGCAACTAAACACGTACGTGGCTAGCCGGTTAGCTAGCACAGCCAACTTTATCACATGTAGAGCTTAAGATCGGGGCCAGTATTTTACCAAAGTCAGGATAAATACGTTACAGTTTGTATTATTGCAGAGCGGTCGTGGTTCATTGTGATTTGTATTTCTCATTATCATCATGCTGTTGTGTTTGCAAAACTGCTGTTTGAATCGTTGTGAAGCGTTAGATTACCATCAAAACGATTATTATAACATCTAATTTCAACGTTACAGGCATGAGCATACGTGATAGTATAATATTAAAATATCAAATGTGTTGTTTGGCCCAAACGTATGAGACCAGTTTCTAGGTTTTTGTATAGAGTTTGTACATACATAAACATATGGTTATTTCACCTAATCGGTAAAATGCCTGTTGTAGCATTTTAAATTAAAACGGTTTTTAGGTTTAATCAACATTTAATTTAGTAACACTTACTTGCTATTAAAATGACAAAACCAATTAGCCCCTTTTTATTTTTAATAATTGTATCAAAACAATACTAACGTCAATTGGATTTAATGTGTATACATTGAATACCATTGGTGAAAAAAATCAATTAATTTGTAGAGGAGGGTCAAAATGACAATTTTAAAGCCACAATAAACCTGCACGTGAGGGAGAGAGACATGCCCAAATGACATGAATATAGTGTTTATTAAAAGATCAGGAAATGTCCATTTCTTCATTTGTCATCCACAAAGATGAATATAGTCAACAGATTTTACTAAAAGAGCTACAAATCTTTGTTTAAATAAAATAATGATGTTGGCATGTTTCCCAAATAATTTTCAACCCCTGCTAGTATGTGTGTTTTTGTGTATACATATGTACATATACATATATTTGTATACATAACAGATACAAGGCAATAAACATTTTAATAACGTATAATAAACCTAATATAAATGTTGTTTATGCAACCAGTATGTTGCTGTGAGCCTTGTGTAATATACTGTGAGTCTTGTCTAATATATGGTTTTACTGTTCTGTAAGGTAACAGTCCAGCTGAGTCACCTTATCAATACCCTGCACTCTCTGAAGGGTTCAGTGTGCAGCAGTACCTCAGCTAACCACAAGCACAGAGACATCACTCCTGAACAAGATCTCAACACTACAGAGGTGATTGCATGCACCATTAATTTAATGTAGTGTTTATTTATGTCTCTATAAGCCTGTTGTATCCATTCGTTCCAAGGCTCATAAATTGTTCCCATTTTTATGTTCACACTATCTCTGCAACTGTGGTCTCTGGAAAGCCATCATGGTGCCTCAAGGATTTGGGCCTGACAGATCTAGGGATCGGTCAGCTTAATGAGCTGATGGACAGGCTTCTGCCAAGTGTTACTGAATCATCTTTACCACTGAAGACTGTACCAAGTGTCTGGAGGACCTCTCATCTCTCCTCAGATTCCTTCTTTTTCAACAAACATGGTGAGACACAAACATTTTTCTCTATTCACAGGTCTTACATGACTTGTCTTAATTAGGAGCTGTGTAGTGTAACGTTCAGTTTGTCAAGCATCTGCCAAAACATTTGAAATAAACGAACATCTAAAAAATGATGTTGACCAAATACTGAAGGAGAATTTAATGTTTGATAATGTGAATGAAGTTTTGAACGTTTTAAAAATTGTGCTCTGCGATATTCTTTATAGCTGTTTAATGTGTTTAGTGTTGTTGTAGTATGTGGAAAATGGTATTAATCAGTACTGATAGAAACCTTAATAGTAGTATATATAACATACCCAACCAATTGTTGACTTGCTCCCCTTTCCTCAGGGTTTTCAAAGATGGGCGGTGTTACTCCTGTGTTCTCCAGGCCAAACACGTCACCTCTCCAAACACTGTGTGCAGACCTCAAGTATTTGCCATGTAAAGTGTGCTGTTTTAATTACTCAGTTGTCACACAGTAAATAGGAAGTTTCATTTAAAAATGATGACGTATGTTGATAGTTCCTTTTCACCAATTTGTAATCTGTTTTTTAGTGCTGGTCCCAAATCGAGGCTTTAAAACACTGAAATCCAGAACACGACGCCTACAGGGTGGCTTAGACAGTTCAGTGGAGCCTGTGGGGTTTACACCATCCTTTATGAAGGTCACTGACATAATAATATAGATTTTTTACATGACTCTGATTGGCCAAACCCACAATCCTGTGGTCTGGCATTGCTCAGTTTAAAACAAGTCTTTTATTATTCAACTTCCTTTGGGCAAATTATTCATAGAATCAGTCCTATTTGTCTAAAATGCGATCACTCTGTGTGGGGGTCTGATCACCCAATTGGTGATTATTTTGTAATAATGATGAGCTTTGTACATACATATTATTAGGGACCGAGCACTAAGCGTGCGAAGTCCCTATTGTTTCTGTGTTGTTTATTATTATTATTATTATTCTCCAGCTTTGATCGCACTTTTGAGGGTATTACCATGCACGAAAACTCACCACTTTTGCACACGCACCAGCCCCATCGGAACTTGGCGTCTATTAGAGGTTTTGAAATTAGGTGGGGCAAAATAGCTCCATAGCGCCACCTAAACTTGCCCAGGGCACTACAGTTAACGTACATGTACCACTTTTGGTAGGTCTATAGAAAACTTTAATTCATTAAAAAAAAGTCTCTTGGAGCGAACCTCTAATCCCAACAGACGATTATTTATTTTTAATTAAATCTGGATTTTTATTATTTTTGACAAATTCCATGTGTCGTACTTTAACGAACTCCTCCTAGAGTTTTTGTCCGATCAACTTTGTGTTGGTGTCATTCTCATCTTAAGGCCTTTGCGATGTTAAATTGCGAAGCGTTTGAGTTTTCGTGCAAGAACACGACCGTGGCGGGCTGCCAAAGTTTTGCATTTTTCCATGAAGAAAAAGGCATTTTTTCTCAGGCCTACAGTGTCTGACCGGTCCCATCCTTCACACATTTGATAAAAATCATGGCCTAAACACATCTATAGAGTAATACTCAATTACGGTTGTAACGCCACCTGCAGTCAACAGGAAGTGGTGTGTTTTACACAGGAAGTGGCTTTTTTTACACTATGATTAAACTATGCTTTTGCCCACAAATCACTTTAATTAAAGACAACAAATGGTGGTGGCACTGGGTGGTGCTGGCAGTGTTGGGTGGCGGTGGCGCTGGGTGGCGGTGGCACCGGTGTGAGGTCTCGCTTATCGCTGCTTGCAGCTTTAATTTATTTTAAGTTTGTCGATTTAAAGGAATTGTTTACCCAAAAAAATAAATTTATAATTAAGTGCAAGATGTTTTAAAGAATTAAAATTGAAAGATGTTTACTCCTTCATATGAGTTAGAAGTGTATTTATGTGTTTTTTTTTATACATTTAGGGCTTCCTCACAAGAGATAAAGGACGAGATGTTGAAACTTTGGACAAGCTCCTTAAAAACAAAAACATTCCTGATGGTCAGCATGATGCTTTTAAAACAGGTTTCGCAGAAGGTTTTCTGAAAGCTCAGGCATTAACACAGAGAACACAAGGCAAGTTTTTTAGAAGTAACAACACAAATAATGATCCTGGTTTTTATGTATGTGTATGATCTCTTCCTGCTGTCTTTGTCTTGAGCATTTCTAAATGTATTAATTTAATAAACAAATTAACTTTTGCCATCCTTCTGCAAAAGAATCACTGAGGAGGACACGACTCATTCTTTTGGTGCTGTTGCTGGTAGGCCTGTATGGGCTCTCAAAAACACCTTTCTTATCAGGTAAAAGTTCCATACAATTGCATGTGTTGTTGGTCTGAAATTGAGTGTACTTCATTTCTGTAATATCTGTTATTTCTCTGAAAGTAAGTTCGAAATCAGTAGTCAGCCATTGCATGTTCTGTAGGGGGTTAGATCTTTAAATGTAAAGTGCTCATTTTTGTTGAGTAATTCTACACCTTTGACGTGCTCTATGTAGTGCTCTATGTAGTGCTCTATGTAGTGCTCTATGTAGTGCTGTGTGTGTGTTCTGTGTGAGTGTGAACCGCAATGTAATCGTTTTGGACAGTGCGATTCCGAACCACATCAGGCCTGGATTCAGCGGTGGACCCCGTCCAGATGAAGAACGTCACCTTTGAGCATGTGAAGGGTGTGGAGGAAGCCAAGAATGAGCTGCAGGAGGTAGTGGAGTTTCTCCGCAACCCACAGAAGTTCACTGCTCTGGGAGGAAAGCTGCCCAAAGGCAAGACTTCTTTAAACAACAATCCTGGTTTAACACAAGTTTCTTGCTGTAGACAGTATCTGAAGCTGTCAATGACTGCATAATATACTTTTAATTGCTTTATCATTAAAATACATAGACAAAGACCCGAGGAAACTATAGCACTGCTCTCATGTTTACCTAATTACCTAATGATTAAGTCTTATGGCTATGACAGATATGTGTGGTATAACTAAAGGATGGACAATTATTTTTTGTGGTTATACATATCTGTTGTACATATCATATCTATACAAATTCTGTAAGCCTAACCTGTATTGAACCTGTTACATTCATGTAGTAATTTCTATCCCAAATATGTTAATAATAAATGCAACTTTTGCAGGTATCTTATTGGTTGGGCCTCCAGGTACAGGAAAGACACTATTGGCCCGTGCTGTGGCAGGCGAAGCAGATGTGCCCTTCTACTATGCATCTGGCTCTGAGTTTGATGAAATGTTTGTGGGTGTTGGTGCCAGTCGAATCAGAAACCTTTTCAGTGAGTATCTGTGCTGTCATATCTGACCAGCATTGCTTATGTGAGATGGTAGCAATCTGTCATGGGGAAAGGATTGTTTGTCTGATCTATAATTGAATCACTAAAGCTGCATGTACATTTGTTCTCTAGGAGAGGCTAAAAGTAATGCTCCCTGTGTCATCTTTATTGATGAGCTGGACAGTGTTGGAGGAAAGAGGATTGAGTCTCCCATGCACCCCTATTCTAGACAGACTATCAATCAACTTCTAGCTGAGATGGATGGGTGAGTCATAAGCGATAAGTCATATTACACCTGTTTTACACATACATCGTTAGCAATGTGTATGCACTGTGCCCATGTGAACAGATTAGAGCATTCTCACAGCGCATAAGTGTGGCCTGTCCAGTATATTGCAGGAGCACTGTAGTGCAGCAGTGCCACGATTGTCACTGCACAGTCTTTTTTTGCTGATAAGGCTTAGCACATTGTTCATGCTTAAAATGAACACAGATTGACATAAATTTACCACAAATGTATATAATTTAGGCATGCAACTTATTTTCACATTATTCATTCATCTTATTACTTTAATCCTGGGATAGCAAAAAAGCAAAACAGAGAATCACAATGATGAAAATAATGAAGCGAAAGCCATGTGACTCAGTAGCACTACAAACACATTATATGTGAAAACACAATGGCACATGCCACCTTCACACATATGTACTGCAAAGGAGTATGTGTGAAACAGCAGTGCAACTATGACTTAACTCTAGTTTGAGTCATAATAGTGTGTAATCCTTTAGTGTGTAATCCTTTGTTTTTCTTAGAAGTGTTGTCTGTATTTCTACTAACTTATTGTTTATTGTCTGCAGGTTTAAGCCAAATGAAGGCGTCATCATCATTGGTGCAACAAACTTCCCTGAAGCTCTGGACAAGTATGTCCGTTTTTTATGAAAACACTGCATAGCAGTCAGAAATGCATAGTAGTTTTATGTAGATACAGTATCATTATTTCTTGTTGTGCTTCCTGATACTGCAATCTTGGACATTGACACCTGGATTATTTGTTTCCATGTGCATTTAAAAAAAGAATATTTTAGTGACCCTCTTTAATGATACATTTGTCTGTAAGTTTGTTGCTGTGAATGTTGAATTTGTGTCTATTTATGTTTTCCTCCAGTCATATTGCTAATTTGTGATCTGTATGTTCTCCAGTGCTCTGATCAGGCCAGGTCGCTTTGATATGCAGGTCACCGTCCCCCGACCAGATGTAAAGGGTCGTACTGAAATTCTCAAGTGGTACCTTAGGAAAATTAAAGTAGATTTAGGTGAGTGGCCCAGTAAACTTTGTTTATATTGTTGCATCTTAATATTTCCTTATTAGATCTTTCAGCTTTTGAATTTACATTTTTGAAAGTGAAAGTGACGTGTTTGTTATGTAAAGCTGAAGTACAGTAGTCACCATACAGTAAATATATGTCATGAACTGTCGTCTTGTCTGAACATCCAGCTGTGGAGGCTGAGGTCATTGCTAGAGGTACGGTGGGTTTCTCTGGTGCTGAGCTGGAGAATCTTGTGAATCAGGCTGCACTGAAAGCGGCTGTGGACGGTAAGGACATGGTGACCATGAAGGAGCTGGAGTTTGCCAAGGACAAAATACTCATGGGTAAATGCCTCTCTTTGGTTCACAAGTATGAATTGCACTTTTCTGTGCATGTGAGACACATTTAGGATTTAAGGACAAAACTAAGCAACCTTATGTTTGTTCCCATAAGAATGTAGAAGTATTATAAATAATGGTCATGATAATGATCGTAGAAGTTTGAGATAAATATGTTATTTACTTTCCCTGTCCACAGGTCCAGAGCGCAGAAGTGCAGAGATAGACAAAAAAAACAAAGAGATCACGGCATACCATGAGTCAGGACATGCCATTATTGCATACTACACTAAAGATGCCATGCCGATAAATAAAGCCACCATAATGCCGAGAGGCCCAACTCTAGGTCATGTGAGTCACTTTATTTGCTTTAGAGGTTCTACCTCAAAACGTTTATAGTATAGAGCAAAGCGATATAGCCTTTGTGTTTTAGGTGTTCCACAATATTTAATATATTTCTTGATGTTTGTGTTTGACCAAAGTCTTATGCTATTTATCTTTAGCGTTTCTACACCCTCTGTCACAAGAAGGTATCACAGAACTTATAACAAATAAGAAGGCGTGGCAATATTTACTTTATCACCAGAAAAGAATACCTGTAAAGAAATGTATTATGAGTATTAAATTTAAGTTGCTGAGTTCTAATTAAAGATTAATGTTCTGATCATACTCAACTCTACACTGTTCTGATCATTCTCAACTCTACATTTATTAATGTCATCAGAATTTCATTTTGAGGGTAAGTCATGAGGGTAAGAACCTTTACTGTAATGAATCTGTGTTGATTTGATCACATGCTTGTTTTGTTCTCTGCAGGTGTCCATGCTTCCAGAGAATGACCGCTGGAGTGAGACACGTGCTCAGCTGCTGGCTCAGATGGATGTCAGCATGGGCGGCCGAGTGGCTGAGGAGCTCATCTTTGGCAATGAGAATATCACCACTGGTGTGTTGCTCTGCTGCTGCCATGTCAATAACAATAATGTTTATATTATTAGATATAGTATGTTGTATTGTGTAGTCCCAGGACTACAAGTAATTTTATGGAATGTTTATTTTACAACATTTTACTTGAATATGTGAGAAAAGAAAATGAGTCAGTTGTTTCTGTTTGTTGTGAACATTTGTAATGTTTTATTTATTTATAGGAGCTTCAAGTGATTTTGACAGTGCTACAAAAATAGCCAAAATGATGGTGACCAGATTTGGCATGAGTGAAAAGGTTTGTTATGTTGTCAAATATAGTTGTGAACTCCAGACTGTCAGATATATAAGCTGCAATTGCAGGAGCTTTAGAGAGCCAGTCATTTTAATTTCCAAATGCATTCTTTTTTAAATGCATTATAGCATGGTAGGTCTGTGATATTTAATGTGTAGGAGTCAATAAACTTTTTACAAGGTATGTTTTATTTAATGCTGAGAAGTATCAAACATAAATGTCTAATTATAGTTGGTTTTATCCACTATTTGTTTGGTGTATTTTTGTGTACATTTGCTATCTATGCAGAATGTTTCAAATCAGTTATGTAGATATTTTAGCAATAGTTTGGATGCTGTCTGTGTTGTGTAGATGGTGGCTGCCTGTATTGTCTGTAGACAGAAAGGCAGTTCACTAGGTTTTGCAACAGATATGTCCATATTATGTCTTAAATTATTATTTTTTAAATTTTATTATAGTTAGGTGTCATGACATATGGAGACCTCACCAAACAAAGCCCAGAAACACAAGCAGCCATTGAACATGAAGTCAGGATACTTCTGAGGGTAACTTGGTTCTAATCTAACACTTTCCATTTCTTTCATACAATATCGTCTTGTTTGTATTTGTTGATGTACTTAAATAAATTGTGGGTTTTCCAGCTTTTAAAATAGTTTTCAGCCTTTTACATGTTTGTTTCATTTTCAGCCTGCTTGCATGTTTAAACAGCATCAGTGATCACAATGTTATTTCCTATAGGTCTGAGCTTAAATATGATTAAATATGATTTGTTATCTTATAGGATTCATATGAGCGTGCTAAAGCACTCCTGAAGTCTCGTTCAAAAGAGCACAAAAATCTGGCTGAGGCTTTACTGCAGTATGAGACATTGGATGCCAAAGAGATCCAGCTGGTGTTGGAGGGAAAGGCGCTAGGCAGCAGATGAGAGCTCACAGGACTGTCAGGTAGTGAAGTGAGAACAATGGACCCTTGCAAGACGTGAATGTACATATGCAACATAAGCTTGGTATATCCACATTTCCTATTGATGAAATTGTTTGATCTGAGCCAGAATAAAAAACATGATTGGTTTTACACTCTCAAATAAGGTGAAACACTTTTTTTCAAAATGCATGAATGGTGAGGTGATTCTGGTTTCAGTATTATTTAGCATCTATTTCAATGTTTTATTGTACCATTGTCTGCAGCTACACTTATGTGGCGCTACAGTGAAAGTAAAGCTGATTTTGAATAAATCCTAAAGCTGTAAGTCAATAACATACTGCTGTTCACATTGTTTGAGCCACAGTTGTCTTAGCCGGGATGTGTGCTAGTTTTATGCTGGCCTATGAGGGAATGCATTCTTCACTGAGGCACTATGGGAAGTTTTAAAGCACTTTCATACTGGAATGTTATTTGTTTTTGTAAAATACCTTTACTATCTTCTTGTGAACAATGTTGCTTCATAATTTTTTTAGTTACAATAAATAATCGGATCTCATCCTCACCGCATAATCCTTCTGATATTCTGAATATGTCCCTAAAATCAACTCATTCTGTATTTTGTAAAGTTTTATGTCTAAGACTAGAGCAGTTCTGTTCCAGAACCTGGCTTTTAATGAAGTACATATTAGCACTTCTATATACAATAGACCTCATTTGAAAATTCTTCCAGTACAATCAGTCATTTGAGGTATGTGGTCAACAATTTAACATTTTATTTTAATTGACACATGACATGACATTGACACATAAATGCAGTGGACATACACAAACTTACAAATAATCTTATTTGAGATTCATCTGTTTTGTTCATGACAGGGATGACAGCGGTTTTATTCAGCTTTATTCTACAGTATACATGTAGTATTTATTCATGTACAGTAGATTTATGTCTGCGTTTACTTTTCCTCCATGTACTTTTGCCTTTTCTCCAAGCTTATTTTAGTTGTGTATATACAGTATGTATTTATGGTCAATAAAATTAAACTACAGCATTGTATCATTGTACATAAATGTATAGATTGATTTTAGTCTGAGTTTGAACTGGTTTGTAATTTTATTTTATTTTTCTTTTGACGTTGTTGCACATTTAATATAGAATAGGTTTAAATGAGCTGGGCTGAATAAAATGAATCATACTGTAAACATACAGTGTGACTGTATAATTTATATTTTCATACTGTTACATGTGTATTGGAGAACCATTATTATCAATTAATACAAATGTGTAACACCACACATTTACAACGCATATAAAAGGAATATTTCAAACTAAACAGCATTTTAATTCATTTTAAAGAAAGGATAGCCCATCATATTTCTAGACAAAAATTTGTAATCAGTGCTGCCATAACTTGTGGCAGAATCCAGTAAATGTTAGAAATACTGGAATAAAAGCAATGCCATGAAATAAACCAAAGATAATTACCAGGAACACAATGGTGAAGAGTGTTCTGAATATGTAGCTTGAAGAAGCTGATAGCACCACCACACCCACAATTGTTGACAGGGCTCCCTGAAATATGGGAAAGCCCAGGTGTGTCAGTGCCTCCACAACTCTCTCATTCACATCAGACTTAGCACTGGATACAAACATGTAGGAGATATGAGCAGAGAAGTCCACTGAGAACCCAATGCTAATTACCAAGTTTATCATGGAGATGGAATCAAGGTTAATGTTTAGCAATGCCATAAAGCCTGCAACTCCCAGAACCACTGATGCTATGGCAAAAGCCACCCATAAAGCACAGAGAGGATTTGGAATTAGTATGAGAGAAATGACTAGCATGACTGCAGTTGCTACACTGATAGTCTGAACAGTGATGTGACCAATCACTGTATATTGGTCATAGTATATGAATGCAGGATGGTAGACCACCAATGGGCACTGGCAGTTCTCAGCTGTCTCTCGTAATGAATTCAGCATTACTTTCTCTGAGGAAATGTTAAGTGTTTGAAGAAACAGACGTGAAGCAGTTATGTCAGCAATTGTTATGTTGACATCTTGTGTAAGCATTGGATGGTGGTCTAGAAACTGATAGAGGTGTGTTTTAAAGGCTGCCTCTGTGCTTATGTTTTTGTGGTTTTCTTCTGCATACTTCTCAAAAGAATGAAGCCATGATGTTGACAAGTTCTTGACAAAATACAGCTCTTGAAATTGTACAATACAAGACTCAAGCTGATGCCGTTCATTCTCCTGCCAATATGGAAATGTACCGTTAACAGCCAACATCACATTTGGACCATAGTAATTAAAATATGTCTCTTCAGCCTCATAATATTGGACGATGTAAGATTTATCAAGTGCTAGATTCTTGAGGTCAATGCCTTCCTTAAGCATTAGACATCCATAAACACTGATGGCAACATATATGAGGTACAGAACAATTACAAATACTTTAGTCCAAACTGTGGTCAAAAATGGCCCGTAGTACTTCCTGAAAAATAGCGTCATTGGGTGTTCTTCCTCGGTTCCTGTGGTGTGGTCATAAGCTCCACCTACACAGCAGACAGCGTACGCTTTAGACTGTCCTGGTGGACACTCTTCCGGGACTTTCATGCAAGTCAACCAGTGTCTATTTTCTCCTTCTCTTCTACCATTCAGAGCCAAACATGCTCCAAAGAAAGTGATGTTATAGAGGTAGCAGAAAAACACGGCTGTGCCAGCATAGAGACAGAAAGACTGCACAGAACCAAAGGGGTTGCTGTAGCTGAGGTAAAACGCTAGAACATCTGTCAAGGTGGTGATAGTAATGGAAATGGCTGCTTCTCTGTAGGTACAGGCCATGCGTTCTGGTACTGTGTCTTGAACCTTGGTTCGTTGCCAGCTGGAGATCATAATAAACATGTCGTCAATACCTATTCCTATAAAAGAAGTTTTGCATTTTTAATCATCTTCAGCAATGGTTTGGAACTGTACATATAAGCGATTTCATCAAACAATACCATGTTAAAGGTTTTTTTGAATACCTTTAAAATATATTAAATTATATTATTTAAATTATATTAAATAAATTGTATTTAAGTATATAATAGTGTTTTAGAACATTGTGAAGGGTGGATCTTACCAAGAATAAGAAATGGAGATGATGCCACAGTAATAACAAATGGCACATTCATGAGCAAAAGCAACCCAAAACTGGAGAGCACTGCTAGTGCTGTTGAGAAAACTCCCAGAGACGCCACCCATACTTTACTCCTGACATTCTCAAGCCTGTTGGATGAGGTCAAACATTTGTAGCTATTTAGATCATTACAAACAATTTGTAACCTTTCTAATCTTGACCGAATTAAAAAGCATTAGGTATTATACAAACCTCAGGCAAGATATTATTGAAAAAGATATGGCAAGGAAATAAGTGATTGAAAAAAGCTGAGTGACAGATGCAGTGCTCTTCTCAAATTCCTGTTGTCTTGATATGGAGGTGAAAAAGGATAGCTGAGAACAAAGAACAAATTATCCTTACACTTTATATTATCCTGAGTATGTATAAACTTTGAGTATAAACAAATACATGAAGTTGCTTGTTTTTATTTATTATTTAGTTTAGTAACTTTGCTTATAAAAAATTTTGAAACTTATAAAGCAATAATAACGGTAATGTATTCATTATATACATTCTTATAAATAACAAATTCTTATAAATAATAGAAATGATAAATAATACTTACTTGTGTGAAGGAGGTTGTCACATTTGAGAGCAAGTTAACAAAGCCTTGAAGCCAAATGTCTCCCATTGTGGAGTTCTCTTGTAAATAATAAAAAAGTCTTATTGCTTTGGCACTTTGAACAACTCTGTTGTCATCCACATCCACCACACTAATGTCCTTTCCGATGTGGATACAGTTGAGCTCTGACATACAATACACAGGGAAGGTTACGTTGGCAAAATGAATGTTGCTGGCATTATAATTTAAGGCATCAAGCAACACGTTATGGTAACATGTTCCGTTCAATGTGGTGCAAATATCAGAGTACGTGAACTGCTTTTCGCCGGAATTTGCAACAAATCCTTTAATTTGTTCATCTACGCGTAGTATTTCCTCTAAAGCTTTAACACTAAGTACATTTGTATGACAGGAAAATATCACGGATGCAAAGGCTCCATCAGTGTTTAGTCGTTGCACTGAAAATTGATTGTCAAATTGCGGAAAAGTTTCTTCAAAGAAGCGCCTCTCCACTTTTGCGCGTCCATTGGTCGGCGTGAACTGCGCTACTATGTTGTCGGATTTCAGGTCCTGCAGAAAGTAAAATCCTCCTCCGAGTGCTGCGGACATCGCCAGTGGCAGAGTGACAAACCACCACGGGTGAAGCCCTACGAACTTACCGATACTTTCAAAACATATCCGTATTGGTTTTTCAATGCAGTCTGTTATGCAGGACACCATGATTACTGTAGAGACCTTCAAACACATCTGCAGAAGATGTGCGCCGTACTAACCATTGCTAAAGGTATATGAGCCTCATTAAAATAACTACAGACCCCTTAGATATTTTAAGGTGATTCTTTCAAATCCGCCCAGATAAAGTGGGTGGGGCGTATTTTGAGCAACAATAGTACGAATTATTATTAGTAGTTGTAGGCTAGTAGAAGTAGTAGTAATAGTAGTAGTATTAGCCATCATCATTTAATACCAACATTATTTTATGGACACAGTCATTGGCAAGTAATGAAGAATAGAAAAAGAATAGCTCATACTTCTATAGGTTCCTCACTGTATACCATAAGGAACATAGTGCCAATACAAAGGATCTTTTCAGACCTCAGGTCTTTTGTTATCTTAATAACTGTTAGGGGATACATCTCCACTATAATTACCTGCAAGCCTACAGTCAATCAATTTTCTGAAGCAGTGGTGCAGGTACCTCCTGTAAATAGAGGTGATTATCCTATAGTGAGAACAATAGATGTTTGAAATGGAAAACAATGAAATCCATTCTTAAGAAATTTGAAGATTCAGACTAAGGAAATCCTAAGAAAAGTTACTAGAAGTTCATTTAGTTTTTCTTTTTGCATGTCAGTTTTTGGAGGGGAATTCCTTGCCCACGTACATTATGTACTTATGTATTTTAAATGGAATTAATTTAACTTGTTTATCCGATGGGTATGTTTACCCAAAAGTAGTGTGCTCTTAACCATCATCCATGTCCATTTCTTGATTAAAACACATATCTTTTAGACATTTTTTAATTAGACATTAACAACAGATTATATAATCAAAGCCTAAAAGGTCATGAAACTGTCAAACCTGTGATCCAGCTACACAACCCACTTTAAAACAGATTATACAGCACAAACGGTTCAAAAATCTGATCTAGAATGAATAAAGGCAGGCAGAGGTTTTAGAAACCTAAATACTAATGTTTATAAAACACTCTTTTACACTTTAAGTTTAAATTTAGTAATTAGAAAAATCGTAATGCTAGTAAGCAAATAATCGCTTCCAGAAAATAAAAATGTAAATAAAGTAAAGTAAAAATTAAACGCAATTAATAAAATTAGCCTTAGTTGATAACTTTCATAAAATGACACGACTGTCACTTTTGTAAGTGCATATATGTATTGCTTCAATTTGCTTAATGTTGTTTATAAGTAAACTGATTAAATGATTCGTAATGATTGAGAAACTGGTGGGTATTTGTCTCCTGCTGTATGATCTTGCGCAACGTGTAACCTGAAGTGCTGCAGCCGGAAGTTCCAGCACAGGCAGCAGTGAACGGGAGTTAAACCGCTTTAGTGTAAACAGCGAGAACATGGACGACGACGTGCTAACGACTTTAAAGATTTTAATAATCGGAGAAAGCGGTGTCGGTAAATCAAGGTAATACTGTTTTATATAATATTGTTTAATGTAGTATATAGTTTACAGTGTATATTATTATGTCATCCCGGAAGATGAATGTTATTAGCTAAATTTCCATACGAACTAGCAACAATGTCCGCTAAACTTATGCAGACTGTCGCCTGCGAATTTAAAACGTATAAGTCATCACACTATACATATAAAGCTTGGTTTTGGCGTAATACGAAGAGGCTTAGCACCTCTAGCTAGGTCTGGTAAAACAACGCTCATTTTGTTATTCTTCATCCATAAATGTGCCGTTGACTTGTTTATAATCTATTGTTTAGCTAGCAGCTAAATAGAAATCATGAGCAACAAGACTACATCGGCTAGTTTGACCTAAAAAAAGATGCTTGATACTGAATACAATATACACTGTTACTGTTGTCGATCCTATTATGTCGTGAATTAGACATGAGCGTCAGTGTTTAGCTGGCTGTTGTTCCAGGCAGCCACGCACGCTAACTGCTGGTTATGTGGCAGTTCACTCCAGAAAAAAACAGGCCATAGGCTGAGTTTGTAAGAAGTCAAAGAATGACTATAAATCTACAGTTGTAACAAAAATTCTACTAAATAACTGCCATTAGAGTATGACACTAAATTAGAACATATATTTTAATATATATATCATATATATGCCATTGCAATTGTATCTTTAATGTGCTTGTGTTTATCTGTTCATTTCCACAGTTTGCTACTGCGCTTTACAGATGACACCTTCGACCCAGAATTAGCTGCAACTATTGGTGAGTCACATGAGTGTCTGTTTTTCCCGTAAATGTCTTTGTTTCCCTCAAGTGTGTGCCTTAATTCTACAAATAATAACCAGTCATGGATTGGGAACAGATCATGCTTGGCCTTTAATCGGGTAATTCTCAATGCCAGTTTGCTTAGAGACTTTTCAAAACTTTTTTACAAACAAAAAATCTTACTGGTCAATGAACCATTGTTCGTACGATGCTTAGTTTTACAATACTTATTTTTACATCATTAATAAATATATTTTCTTGGGGTTGTTTAGGTGTGGACTTCAAGGTGAAAACAATTGCAGTAGATGGCAACAAAGCAAAGCTGGCCATTTGGGTAAGCATAATAATACTTTTAATGCCTTTATAAGTACTTGACATTCGGTAAAGGACATAATATTATGTAATAATATAATATTATTTATAATACTTTAATAAAATTGTATTTACTTGTTAAGCGTGTACTGTAGCTAACAAATGTCGTAGTCCACTAGATGTCACTACAACACATTTATGGTTCTAAGTGACCAGAATCCTGTACCCGTTTAAAAAATTACTGAAGTCTTTATGACCCTTTCAATTTCAGGACACAGCCGGCCAGGAGAGGTTCAGAACTTTAACACCAAGCTACTACAGAGGAGCCCAGGGTGTCATTTTGGGTTGGTGTTTTATTTATTATAACTGTTATATTAACTTTTTAAATCAAACTTTTCACACTAGTTTATGTCAGTATGCTTAATATAAAAGTTAAATACAATGTTGTTTTCATTTCTTATAGTTTACGATGTTACAAAACGGGACACGTTCACAAAGCTTGAGAACTGGCTTAATGAGCTGGAGACGTACTGCACACGCAACGACCTGGTTAAAATGCTAGTTGGGAACAAAATAGACAAGGTTAGTTTAATACACATCATCACTGTCTTTAACTAGATACAATTGTTTTATAAAAGATAATAAAATAAATCAATTCTAATTTAATTTTGTCGAACCAGTCCACTGGTGACTTGCATAGCATACAAGTTAACAGGTGAATTGGGTAGCAGTATACTACACTAGTACACCGAAATGTTAACATTCAAAATGCTTATTTCAGCAAATGGATTCTAGGCAGGTAGTATTGTTTATGACAGCATTTTGGCAGTACTTGTTTATACTGGTTTCTGTTCTTGAATTCTGCACAGACTTGGGTCAGTGTTCTGAGTTGAACTTTTCACATTTCTTCACATTTTGCATATCAGTTAATGACAGTTGAGTCACCTTTTGAATTTGTGCTTTTAAGACTTTAACTTTTCAGCTGTTGTTTAAGCATTAATGATAAATTGTACACCTCTGCAGCTAGCAGCACAATACATAAATGTTTTTTTTTTTTAAATCTGTTTGATGCATGTGGTGCTCACACATTACTCCATACTGAAACTGTCATGAACTGCAAGTAGATCCAATTCCAGAAATGATTTGTTCTGAGTCACCCGTGTAAATCAGATCAGGTCACGAAGAGTTACATTCACTTCAAGGTTGAGTCTCAAGTATCCTAATGCCTTCCAAGTTAAATCCTCACGCTTGTGTATCTGAGTGTGAGCTGTAGATGTGATCATCAGGAACTTTATGATGCAGACCTTGAGAGCCTTCAGCATCTCACACTGTCATTTGTTGAACCACAAATGCTGTTACCCACCCCTTTAAATAATGTGACCTTTTACTAAAAAAACCTAAATGCCTTACAAGGCTTTAACCAATTCTTTTGGGCTTATTGAAACCATTGGAAGCAAAGTAGTAATTGTTTAACTCGGTCAACAAATAGTCAAGTAGAAACATGAACTTGTGTATTTTCGTTGGGAAAGTTCATCTCAGTTACACGTGCTAACATTTGGAGCTATCAAGAAGTTTGTTTTAATTATTATTCAGAATTATACATTGAATGACCTTGTCTGTTGTAGGACAATCGTGAAGTAGACAGAAATGAAGGCTTGAAGTTTGCACGGAAACACTCTATGCTTTTTATCGGTAAGTTTCCTTTGTCTTTATTCATTTTTCAGCTGTGTAAGTTCAGTTGCTTTGGATGTTTCCAGTTGTAATTTGGGCTGATTTGCTGTTTTGGCACCATAGATCGGTTGTTAGCCATTAGAGAATGTAAATGAGTTTGATGATTTGACTCAGTCCAGACAGATTTGTCTTGCCAGGTTGTCTTTATATTTTCCAGGCATTTTAAAGTGAGGTCAAAGATATCAAAATGTCTGTCAGTTTAATTTACTTGTTAAACAATACTGCTGTTACAGCAAATACATGTTTACCCTTGTTCTTGGAAAGATCAAAAAACATAAGATTTGTATTTGAAGTAAATTCTGTAATGGGACTAAGTGCTTGTACGCTGTGCTTATGAGAGTATGTTGGTCTCGGTCTTTAGGATCATTGAATTAGACTTTTTATTTAGTTAGTCATTTTCATGCTGTAATGCAAAACAAAAGTTTGCTATTCAAATTGTATGAAAATATTTTTTTTTGTGCTACCTTTAAAAGTTAAAAAACTGTTACTTTTTTGACTATATTACAGACTGTAAAATAAAAATTCCTCAATTAAAAAAATATTTTATCAGTATCACCTTTGAGAATAGTGGTAATTGGTGGAGGGGACTCAAAATTTAATTGTTTAGTACATTATGGTAAGTATTTCTTAAAGAAAATATTGTATTACAAAATCATAATAGTCGTACAAAGTTAAAGGTATAATGTGTGTTGTAATAGGCATGATGTACTGTTGCACAGCTTATCAAAGATTTTACTGTTTAGTTTTGGTTATGGTGTCAGGGTCATTAATTCATCTTTGTACTGTGACGTTTTACTTTTATAACTGTGACTGCATCACATATTTCATCATTTAATGATTCACTTCACCCTTCCTCTGTATTTCTTTATCTCTCGTCTCTTTCCATCCCCGACCCACCTGGTGTGATTATCAGAGGCTAGCGCGAAAACACGGGACGGAGTTCAGTGTGCCTTTGAAGAACTAGTGGAGAAGATCTTGCAGACGCCGGGGCTCTGGGAGAGCAGCATCCAGGGTCACGGGGTCCAACTGTCTGATCAGGAGCAGCACCGTCAAGGTGCCTGTGGGGGCTACTGCTCCCTGATTTAACACCTCACCCCACAACCACAAACTGTGATGGAAAGCACCATTTTTTTTGTCTAAATGAGCGTCTGTTGAGGGGGAAAGGTCTGCTCCCTCAGCTAGTCAAAGGGACCTTTGCAGTTTGCACACTCTGTCACTTAGTTGTTGTCTTTAGACTCCCGGTGTTTTATGTAATATTATTATTGATTAATGTATCACAGTGCTACATTACCAGTAGTTATGTTAGCATTTGTTATGCAAAATACGTCCTGGTTGAGATTACAGTAAACTATAATGGAACATGTGGCAGTTATTATGGGATGGCAACAGGATTACTGAAGGGGTGGGACTGAGATGTGGGGAACCTTATCAGTGCGGTAAACTCATTCATAGTCTAAAATAATAGTTTTCAAATGTCTGATATACATATACTAGTACATGTTAAATTTCCCTCATGTACTAAATTTAGTTTCTGCTAAATGTAATTTCTGCTGCTCTCATTTTAAAATCTCCTAATTTTCATTTACATTTATACTGGCATGTTACTTTTGGCATCTCTTACTTGGAAAGTTGCCTAGCATGGTCTTGCCTTCTTATTAATATTCTAGCTAAAAATAGTCTTTTCTAAATTATATTCACTTGGTTTGAAACTTCTATGCTGAAATAACTTTCATGCATGTCAATGAAATATGCAGCTGCGAAAGCTGTTACGAGTTGAGATGTGTTGTTTGTTTTGGAACTACACAACTTTTAAGCTGGTTTTGTTAATGTAATCCATGATAACCTGTTGCTTGTATAAATATCACAGGACTGCCCATGTGACCCCACTGTGTTGAACCCATCATTACCCACCCAGCTTTTCCAATGTGCTTTTCTTGTTTAATGAGAATACCAAAAATAATTTCTGTATTGTTAATGCTTAATTACAGTTTTTTCCTGTGACTTGGGTTTTAGTAATCTTGATTACTTTACAGTTTTATTGGATGCAGGAAAGATTTGATCATGCCTTTATATTTATTAGCATTGCATGTATAACATTTTCTTTGCTGGCTTTCACAATGTGTCTAAAGAGAGTGGATTAACATAGCCAGTCAAGATGACCAATGGTATATGCTTAAAGTGGTCCTTCACCTTATTGATAACTTATCTCTGTCATAAAATGTAAGTATTCAGTATTCGTATAAATGTAAGTAAGTCAATATTCATTGACTTTCATTCCTCTAAATAGACATGTTCATGTTCTGCTCCAGAGAAATGTATCCAGTCATGCCAAGAACTTCTTATGACTTCCTGCAACCACAAAACCAAACATTAACCAGTACCACAATTAGAACCTCTTTCAATATATGGGTATTGAGTTTAGATGGAACAGTGTTGTTCTTATGAATGTTTCATTCTCTGTTCTATAGATGCTTTTCTTTAAAAGGCTGTTGTACTTGAAAAAATGAAAGTACTTTTTCTGTTATGGAGTGGAAAGCAGTTATATATCATTGAGAGCTCCACTACTTTTGCATTAAAAATCTAACTTATGTGTTTCAATAACCTTGTTCAGAGCATAAATGTTCAGGTGAAATAATATGAAGAATACCCGTTTATTTTCTTATTGTTAGGTGTTTGTTTCTAGTTAAATGACAGCTGTTGAAGGTTGTCTATTGGAATCAATGAAAATGAACACAAACTAATCCTTGAATTTGTTTTTATTTAGAAAAAGTCTGTTTTGTAGATATAGATTGGTGTGCAAGAGCTGTCCAAAACTCACTCCCCAGGCAGCTGTACAACACGCTGAAAATCAGATTCCACTATTAAATGTGTAACAACCTCAGAATGAAACTATTATATAAATAACACTGTGATGTCTGGAACTGAAACAACATCAAAATCAACAGATTTCCAGAGTTCCACCTTTTTCTGGTCCTTCTCAATTTCAGAGAGAGGGGTTTTACTATTTGTATTGGGCTCTGTGTGTTAATACAGTGGGACTATATGACCACTGGATGATTGTTGATCAAGGTTAAGCCAGAGAAATAGTGAAACTATGTTCAGCTTCCTTAAAGTTGGGGTGTGGAGAAAGAAAACTTGAGCAAAACACGAACTATGTGGTCAGGTTTGTAAGGAGATATAGGCTAGGCCATTGTGAATATTTTCATAATTCTTAAGCAAACTGCTGACTGAAGTGTTTAATTGTGCTCAAGATGCAGCTCAACACTTTATCTTGAATAAAGCATCAGATCATAACTGAAATTCAAATGCCTTTCCAACACAGATGTACAAGCAACTAAGCAACACAAGATGTCAATGGTGGCTGTTTTTTCATCAGAAGTGCTATTTATCAGTATTAGTGGCGTGAAATGCGGGCCAATTATGGTGACCCAAACTTAGAATTATACTCCACATTTAACTCCACTTAGTACACACACAATTGAGCACACCCAGAGCACTGGGCAGCCATTCACTGTGGTACCCAAGGAGCAATTGGGAGTAAGGTGCCTTGCTCAACAGCACCTCAGTTGTTTCCTGTTCTGCTTAAAGCAGTATTTATTCCTTGTTTTCTCCTGTAAACATTGGGACATCCTTGAAACAACATAACAAAATCTTATTAAATGCTTATATTTAGAACTACTTGCCAGTGGGCTAAGAAAAACAATCATAATAAAAGATAACTCTGAAAGAAGTCTTATCCACAAGTAATAACTTTGTTTTCCAAGTACATTTTTTTTGTCCTAAGGATGTTAACAAATACTGACTGAGAATGTTTTTTCACAGTGCGCTTGTATTGACTCATATAAAAAACATGACAATCACCCAAATTAAGCCTAAGTGTATTTCAGAACCAAAAAAACAAATGTGAAATTGAATTACGCATTGGGTAGAAACATTTGAAAGAAACGTCCTTTAGATGTCACACAAGAATCCACGTGTATATAGGATTGTCATAGGATGACAATAATCCTGTGTCAGTTACCATTAAAATAACCAAAAATAAAAAAACTACAAAATCTAAGAATTAACTTAAAAACTGAATACATACATGAATATATTACATTTTGGACGCTGACATCAACATTTCAGAAATGATGACAATATAAATCAAAACGAGTTTTGTGCTCCTGTCTTCAGTGGTAGATGTGCGTAACAAATCTTACTGTGTCATCTCACTACACAGCTGTAGAAAAATAGGCACACTCATGTCAATCTACATCCATGTCCTCTCAGAGAAGGCTGTTGGAGATACTTGACTAAATTATTGCTTGTTTTGTACATACTGAAGTGTTCAAGTAGTGTTTTAGCAAGTATGTCCTGTTACAGTTCACGTGAGACCATCCAGTCTGTTAGCCACTAATGTCAGGGTTGTATGGGCACTTTGACAGTCTTAATCTCAGCTATATGGGAAGACTTTTGGATGATACAGCTGGTGGTTCCTGGCGTTGAGTTCTGCTTTCCTTGGGCCAGGTTGGTCAGAGCCATGGCAGCATGCAGCTCTTTCCAGCGGGTCTCATGTTTTCCCCGTCCGGCACCTTTGCAACTGTTAACAGTTTTAGAGGAAAAGGTTAATATGGATTTTTGTAGTTTCTCAAAGATTTATTGTTCATTTAGAGACTAACACTGCACAATACAAAAAATGTGATAATATAATATAATATAATATAATATAATATAATATAATATAATATAATATAATCAATTCTTACCGCTCACTCTGATGTGTGCCACAATCCAACGTCACTGAAAGATATTATAGAACAATTTGGTGAAATTAGTTAAAGTAAATATTTATATAAGCCTCACTGAAAAGACCAGAATGTAGACCATTTGTTGTTTTGTATGCCAGTGCTGGTATCTTGGTGTTGCTTCAAAGCGTGACCATGACGTTGGTCAATCGTCATCACCAGAAAGGCTACAATGGTCCATTAGCTAGATCAGCATAAGCCAGGCCTGACTAGCATAGATGTTCATGCTGGCCTCAGTTGGTCTTTTCAGCTTTTTACTTAAAAACTACCCCTAAAGTTACTGACCAAAAAGTTGGCATCCCACTCTCTGTACATATCAATGGAAGTGATGTGTAAACGTGTTTTTACGTGTGCGTTTCAGCTGTGCATGTACATGAGTGAATGAGTGGGTGTCTGCTAAGCTCAGAGGAACTAAAGTGTAGTTCTGCAGGCTTTGCCTGCAGCCACATTCATGCACTGAGGCCAAAACAAATGCAATTACACTTTTTCTGTGCTCTTGAGATGGAAAAAGCATATCTGCTCCATGTCAGAGACAGACACTTTATTCCACCACATTGCAATTCATTTGCATTTTTAAATTATTACACCTTCTTTTGCACATACTTTTATATTATTATTTTTTTCCTATGGCTAAAGCCAATTAAAATGACACTGACATTTTGTTAATTAAGTCTTTCTTTTAACTAAAAAAAACAGAAGCCTAAGAAATATTACTACATACTAAAAAAGCAACTTACCACTTTTTTATAGAAAGATATGGCAATGAGAAAACATAGGTTAAGCAAAATAGCAATTCATCCGTAATACATTGTTTAAAATGGATGACAGGAAACATCATGTATGGTTACAACCCAAACAAACTGAGATGAATATGTGAACCATACATCAATTAACCTTTAACAATGTTTATTTACTAGACAAATTCTGGACATTGTACACTTAATTCACAGTCATCTTTTAGGCTTTTAAATTAATATCAATATAATTAATTTCTCTTTCTTCTTGTATTTACATTGGCCTGCAATGAAGTTACTTTTCTTTTCTGCTCAAAGCATCCATATCAGTTAGGAAAAATCTCTGTTATGGGAGCTTGAAAGGAAAATTGGACAGCAAGCACAAGCGCACAAATCGCTATTTTCAATATTCTTTGCCTAAAGAAATGTCCAGCTCAGATTTCTCAAACAGCGGCTGTTCCAAGACCTACTATAAACCAAATCATTTGGCCCTGTTTCCTGTGCTACTGAATGCCTCTCATCTTTTTCACTTCATTTCTGTTGTTGGATTGAATTAATCTGACAATTACTTTGGTTTAGGACAGGATGATTATTCAAAATCAAATTAGCAATAAACTAACAATTATTATAAATATTAAAGAAAAGAAATAAAAGTTGTGCTGTGTGCTGTTATTATATGTGGCTTTTGATTTATTTAAATGTTTTGATTTATAATCAAAACATTCCACAGTTTAAAGCATCAAATCATGATACAGTTTTTTCTGTCTGAGACAAGAGATAATTTTCACACACTTAAAACACCCTGTTTTTAAAGTCAACACAGAACTTGTCTCCTGCTGTTGTCCCAGTAGCAGCCAAAGGGCTTGTAAATATACTCTTGTCTCCTTTAAAAATCCATCAAAATCTTTTGAGCAGCATTCTCACATGTATCAGTGGCTGAGCATATGGACCATTCTGAACAACTATTCAGGTTGTGGTTGTGTTTTATGAGATTGATATGGCGAACGAATGTTTTTTAAGAAGACTGAGCAGTGTGTGTTGAAGTCACAGACAAATTTCAATGTAACAATGAGACAACCACTGTACCATAGACAACATAATATAAAATACAGCAAATCATATAAGAATCAACAGCAAAGTCTGTGAATGGCTCCCTTATTTTTTAAAGCTGATAAGTTTTAAAGATGCATATATTAATGAGTGTTTAATTAACATACTGTAGCCAGTATGTATTACAATGTTTAAATGTATTTGAGCTTTGATGTTTGTGTATTTATGTGATATTTGATTTGACCTAAGAACTGGTGGCAAAATGTTACCTTGATAAAATATTAAATTCAGAAGGTGCATTGAGATGCTCACAGGCCTCAACACACAAACCTCAATCATGGTGACTGACAAATGTTAAATATGAACTCCATGAACTGTACTTTATAACTCCACTTCATTTAGTGTAAAGTGTCTGTTCAGATAGACTTGGAAAGGTTGAACCACATTTGGACATGTTTTGGAGAAATTCTTGAGTATCTAAGTAAGGTCAACAACATAATCTTTCTAAATAACATGTTTAGACTATTCTTGTTTGGTTTAAACAAAATAATAAATTCACTGTTTCTACTACAGCATTTTCTACATTTGTCTGGAAAATATTTGCAAGTTGATTTTTTTACAATGCATTGTAAAACATGTTGTGCTCTGTGCTAGCTTATAACTGTGACTAATGTTGCTTTTTAAATGCCAACATTGTGTTGTTGAATTGCTTGTTTGAAAAATATGAAGCATCACAAACAGATGCATGTTGTGCTGTGTTGGGGCAGTGTTGCATTAATAATGAAACCCAGAACATTCCTTCAATTTCCCCAAATTGTCCAAAAGGGCACAGAGGCAAAACAAACAGAGAAACAGAACATTTTGAAATGTTAAGGTGGAATTACGTTAATGATGAATTAGACTCAACTTCTTTGAAAACATTGGAAAGCATTTGCTTTCATGGGACACCAGCAGGTGTTCCTATAAGATGTAAGAAAACTGAATCCAGGAACTTTCCACTGCACAAATCAAAACATGAATGAAACCACAGCTTTACATTCAAGTTCATTATTAACTTTTAGGAAATTTACAGCAATCTTAATAGCATGTCTGTTGGCTATGTGTCATTGTTTTGACACAGTAGAGAACTCTGTGATTTAGTCTTAAATTTTAAATTTTGTCTTAACATTTAAATTAAACATAGTTTGGCTTTGCAGTGAGCTAGTCAGAGAACTGAGTATGTATGTTGCGTTCAGTGAATAAGTACTGAGGAAATTTCAGTCACTCATTTCTTATTGCATCAGAAAGTAATTTGTGCTACTTAAGCCACAAGAGTTTCAATAATAGACAAAAAGAAGGTTCAGTGTATATGTTCACAATATATCATTTTGCATAATAACCCTTAAAAATAATGCTAAAATAATTTTTAGGGACATGCAGGCATACTACATGTATCTAAGGTAGTCTAATGTTTAGCCATTAAAAACACATTAGTAATATCCCACCCCGTCTGAAGATCTGTGGCATTTCTTACCTGTATGGTAGGTGAAGTTTGACTCTGCTTCTGATGATGAAGGTGACAGGAAATCGTCTTCATACTCGTTGGAGCTAAACGATCCAGAGTGATTCCTCTTTCGAGAGTCCAGAACCTTTTCGGAAGCCATTACATGCCGAAGGGAATCGTTTAGATAGCGGTTCAACAAACTGTTCTTGTATTTTGGTGGAGAAACGTGATCATCACAAACGGAGGGGTCTGCACCGTGCCCCACGCCTTTCCCATGGCTGTCCTGAATAACACTGTTATGTAAGGGTCTGTCAAAACCTGACTGACCGGTCTGCATCATCAAAGGTCTTTCCCCATCTGTATAACAAAGAAATATACAACTGAAACGCTCAAAATTTCCTATCCTTGAATTACAGTAAATACACAGTGAAATTTTTCTCTGTAATATTTTAGATACACTTGAATTTGAATTTATACTTCTAATGATCGTATAATCCTACAATCTAAAACTTAATATGCTTGTTTGAAAGTTGCATCGTGTACAAATATAAATTGTGTGTTAATCTGGCTTTTTATAAGCGAAAATAAAATGAATTTGACCTCATAGTCAAAGAAAAAAGAGTCTTGCTTGGCAAACTAATATTGTTAAATCATTAATTGTTAAAATCTGTTAAAATCATTAAATTTGTGACTTTTTCATTACAGAATACAATTACAATACTTTCATGTGTTATTTTATAGTTTTGATGAATATACTATTACTACAGAATAAATAAAAATATAATAATACACAGTGAGAGCAACATTTGACTGGCAGTGTCTGTCTACCACTTCATACCGTCTGATGTTTCATCACTGCTAATGCTGAGTCTCTCTGCATTGCCTTGTATGTATTTGTTGTAAAGCTTGATGCGTAGGGCCCAGCTCAAGTCCGGCTGTCGCACTGTGTTCTTAAGCCTACGTCTCGCATTTGCAAACCAGTTTGAGACCTGAAGAATACAAAAAAACAATAGGGAAGCACTTTTTGGTTTTTCTTGATTGCAGTCTCATGAGTAATGATTTAATGCAATAGTTACAATGATGCAATATAGAGTCATATTGTTGTTTTCGAGCTGGCTGTCACCCACTTTATAGTAAAGTTTATAGAGAAAAACTTTAGGAGCCCTTTGAATTGCTCTTGCTTTCTGCATGAGCGGCACCCAAAATTAAATCTGATTTTTTAATCTATGCCACAATATTAAACACAGACATATACAGACATCAGGCACAGTACAGACACAGTCTTATTTAACAAACAACACATGCAAAAAGTGACATTGGTAGCGCTATTTTTATTGCAGTAATAGTTCACATTTAAGATCACTGACGATAAACGTTTTAGCTTTCAGGAATCTCCATTTACAAAGTCCATTTACAATGAGCTGCTCTGCAATATTAAAAACACATAATTTAGAGCTTGTTCTATTTGCAAGAAGATTCTGCTCATGTGCAATATGACTCAATCAAAAGAGATTTCAGCAGGCCTCAGGAAGAGATCTGTTGATGTTCATGAGACTGGACAGGTTACACAAGAATTTCCAGACTTGGCTCTCCATCAGCTCATAATCAGGACAATAGTTTACAAATGGAAGACATTCTGCACAATCGCTACTCTTAGGAATGGACGTCCTGAAAAACTGACACATCAATGCAAAGGTCCACTGGAGAATGCTGAAGAAAGAATCTAAATGTGACAGTTAAAGATCTGCAGGCTGTTCTGCACCCGATAACGCTCAGTTTGTGTCCAAACTACCATAAAAAAAACACAATGTGAATGGTGTTCATTGATGCCTGGTTTATATTTGTTAAAGACCACCTGAATTCTCTACAGCACTACTGGGATACTGACCCATGGGCCGATAAGATAAAGGCTGAATATTTTGATAGCACACTGCCATATGTTTGGAGAACACAACACGCTGCATGCCAACACAAAAACATCATTCCATCTGTGGATCTCAGTGGAAGGAAAATGATGTTGTAGAGGCTGATTTGATTTCTCTGGGCCTGGATAGTTTACAGTCATTTTTGGACCAATGAATTTCAAGTTGTATCAACAAATAATACAACGTTAAGGCATCTGTTGTGAAAGTGGATGGCTTATACAACATGACAGAGGAATTGGCCGCTAACTGTGATAGTCTGATCAGCAGCTACAGAAAGTTATTGTATGAGCCATATATAGGGGTTTATGTATGTTTCTGTTAAATTGTGTGACTTTTTGTACATGAACCATTTGTCCAAAAAAAGATGACACTAAAATTGCACATATTTTAAAACTTAAAAAATGTCCAGCATACATAGAAACTCTTCATAACTGTTTTAAAATGATCACAGACTGCACCATGAATCTGGTTAAGACAAGATGTGTGCAGAGCTGTAATGTGGGAAACAGGATGGCTACATTTAAGATGCTAAAATATGTCAAGTTCACACTAACATAATCGAAAATGATGATAAATGCATATTTGGCTCCAAGCTTGAAATTTGGTCCGAACCCTGAGGTAGATACCAGCCAAGAATGAGGTGATGGGGTGGCGGAGGGATGCTGTAAAACTGTCATGGGACAGAGGTGATAGACGGCTAGATGACTGCTTGGATTACATGACAGTGCTCCTCCCAAACTTTGTTAAATCAACCCCATTAGGTAGTTTTGTTGTATAGTTTTTTAGTCACTGTGTAATTGCCATACTTTCAGTTGTTATATGCAGTGCGTACATTTGCATGTTACTATATATAGGGATATATATCGTTCTTCCATGAACAATATTTTTATATTGTTTATTAACCATTGTCAAATAAAAGTATACTGTACATTGTTTGTGTTGCAGGTTAAACACATTATAAAAGGTTCACAAATCCATTTGTGAACCTTCCAAGTAATTTAATCCAAGAACTTAATCCAAGTTAATTTAAGAACTTAATCCAAGTTAAGATTTTGTGGATTCATGTTTTATTTCATAAAGTACTCTATATATGGGCCAAACACAACCCAATGATCCATTAAATCACCTCACACTGACTAAAGCTAATCACATTCATCAGTGCTAGCAGGAAGCCTGCCATGCAGAGTGAGGCTTTAATCTCACCTGGACCAGGGTCATGTGGGAGCCCAGAGCCAGCAGAATCTTCTCAGTCTTGGTGGGGTAAGGGTTGTCCCTATGCTTGTACAGCCACTGCTTCAGCGGTCGAGCCATATCCTGCAGGGCCTGACGTTTGTGTCGCACCTTCCCTCCACTGCTCACGACAAATCACAGAGAGCCCAAAGACGTAACCATATATTCAGACTAGCTCACAAATGCAAACACTCAACCCACATCTTGATTAACCATTAATCTAAATATAATCTGGAACATTTTCATTCAATTACTTTGTGGCTTTAGTTTCTACAAACCTTCGGTAAACCTACCCGACCACTCATGACACTGTATTAACATAAAATATAGCATTGACAGTGTGTTATCCAAATGATTTACATCAGAGCCGTAATAGAGACTAATGATGCTGTAAACAATGGGTTTAAAGAAAAAAATAATGAACCTTTTTGAACAACGTGTAGTCATAGTGTCCAATCAAAAGTGCAGCGCTATACCTAACACCAAAACAATCAGCAGATGTCACTGTGGACCAAATGTTACACTTACTGTCTTACTGTTACACTTACACTTACTTAAAAATATAGTAATATGATGCATTTACTAGTTAAGAGTTTATTTTACCTCAGTTATAAAGAATGCAATGCCATCTAATTTAGTGTTCTAAATGCAGTGTCAAAGCAGGGAGTAGGTACATGTAAATGTGCTATATCCAGGTTTCTGGAGTAAATTAAAGGAATTTTATGAAATTACAAAACACATTTCTGCAAATGAAGGCAAAAAACAATTTACTCAAACAATATTTTGTTTGTTTTGTCCATTACCATTTAATTTTATATTATTCTTCCTTAATCTACACCATCTTTATCATTATCTGTGCTATA